>DWKL01000764.1:0-17006 GCA_018249415.1 Phareas burnsi | reverse complement strand
TACCACCGCCGCTCTCATAATATAATCCGTCGCGAAGCAATTCTTATGTTTCGGTTAAAGAGGTGTGGTGACTATTTTAGTTCTCAAGAGTAGTGACGCCTCTACGTGCGATATCACATACGACTTTTGTCTTGTTTGAGTTTAGTTGTGGATGTCAATGGGTTGTGCAGTAACCATTAAACGTTAGGTGACCTTCAAGTTTATTTACGACTCTTCTAATGTATAAAAATCTTCATTAAAAGTAGTTAGCGACAGCAATTAGCATCCAAAAAGTTTTCCTTATTACTAATTGCATATTAACACAAAAATAATAAGGAAATTAAAATATCCTGACATTAAATTGCATTATACCTAATAATAGTTTTATTGCTGTATTTAATTCAATATTACCGATTCTATTTTATAATATAAATCACGCGCCATGATTAAATATTTTGCTTCCCTGAAACATAAAGTAACTTCAGGAACATCGTTAAATCAAGATAAACTATCGATCATCACTTCCTGTACGTATCGCTGCTGTGGAATAAAAAAAACCCTCAAAATAAACTCACAAAGTGTGAAACAAAGAACGAATAAAATGTGAGCCGCCGAGTAATTGAGCTGTAATTGTCAATCGCTAGTTCCGGCATCGTACGTAACACATTGCGGATTCCGACCACGCCCGCGAACGGCCCGCAACTAATTGTTATTTGAATAAGTACGTGACGACCGCCAGCGATCGCCACGCGCGCCGAATGTTAAGATTTTAAGGTTATTAAGACACAAGAGAACAAATAAATTTATCTTAGATCAAATGTACACCAGAACTAGCCTCTCTGTGACATGCTAACCAAGTATTTTGGGTTACTTTTGTTAATTGCTCGCCAAATCGATAACTTCAACAAATTAGCTATCGTAGGTTGGGTGGAAGGAAAACACCTCGCGGCCGATCATCTACCTGTTGTTGTGACCAAGTAATCTCTCTCTCTCTGGTCTTCCCATAACAGCCGCTCTGAGAGTAGTTGAGAACAGAAGGAAATAGAAAGGAATAGAACATAAAGCCATAAAGAACTTCCAATGACAGGCCTTCAGTAATAAAGATGAAGATCAAAAATAAGAAGAGACACAATACTAAGTATAGTCCTATGGGAGCTAAGGGATCAGGCACGCCGCTCTGGGTTGTCGATTGTATTGAAAATTTAAAAGACGTATGCCAGCGTCAACCTTCAGCTACCTATTGTTGCCTGATAGCAGCAATATAGCTCATACCACTCATAGCTTAAACCCTTCTAGTTAGAAGCATGAAATGTTACAGAGGAGTATAATGTAGACGAACAATGAAGGGGTTTTTGTTATCCCCTAAGAGCGTAAGAAATCTCGAAGGTCGCAGCAACTGTTATTATAAGATTTGATTGTAGTCTGTACATACCGTAACTACTAACAAACTTTAATGAATAAATTAAAAAAAAATCTCTATACTTTATTGGACTTCAAACTCACTACAGAGTGAAAATAATTTTAATGGAATATCGCTTGATTTTAAAGTCAGCGTTTCAGAATCAGTTTTTTTAACAAACTTGAAATAAACATTATTATAAATAAAAATAGAAAATTAATACTAAAGTACTTACTTTAGTACTTACTAAAAAAATACACTAAAAGTAAAAATAGTTTTAATAAAATGAAAAAATAATAATAAAAAAATGAATAGATTAAAGCCATCGCTTCGAAACCACATATTTGTTGGTTCAACTTAGTGTAATTACATTTTATTTTTACTGCACACTACGTTAATAGATATGGATTTATTTTTAAAACTAATTTATTTGCTATAAAAATTATCTAATATGTACTATATATCCCTAGTCATAATTACATAAATTTTAATTTAGATAATCTTAGAAACTACGAATTTACCAAGCTAAACATAAATTCTAATAACATACTCAAAAAATATGATAAAACATAATTAAATCTTTACATGCATGTCTGATATGACATATATATAACAAAAACATATCTCCATAAAGAAAACGCTGTTTCAGATGTTAATTTGTTGACACAAACAAATTCTGGCAATCGGCTCACGCTATTAGGGTTGTCAATCGCGTTATATAAACATCTCATTGAAAGATATACCTACAGGAAATAGGAATTTGGCAACAAAACATAAAGGAAATCGTAGATAGCCGACGTATCTTAGAGATGGTGTGGATGCCAAGATTTTTTAGTGCTGGCAACACTGCGGCGAATGTCACTTTTGGCATGGATTCGATCTGTCATCGTGACGCGCGAGGTGTCAACGCATTTTAAACTAAGAATATTTCGATCTCTTAATATGTTTTAGATTATAAATTACTGTTTAATATTTGGTTTCATGTTACAGAATAAATACATAGACATCTTTATTTAACATCTTTATAAACCCCACACGATATGTTACTACCCTCGAAATATTAAATTGAAACATTCATTCATTAAACTTGTCATGTAATTCTGTTTAAAAATACATCGAACCCAAAACATTGAGGGAATAGGACAAAAATAGGTGAGGCAGCAGGGTCTTCCTAGTCGAACGTCGTAGACTTAATTATACCAACTTCATTACTGATCTCATAAAGCCTCGTTTAGTTTGGGCTACATTAAACCTTAACATCTGAATTGCAGTTTTCAGATCATTGTTCTGACATCTAGAGAGAGTTTAACGCAGGAAATAATAACGATTTCTAGACTCATACTGCCACACTAGGATTCATCTTGTCGTGACATATACAAATATACGCAAACACCCAGACCCAGAACAGAAATTATCTTTTGAATTCATCATTTTCTTCTATCCTACGGGAAATCAAACTCAGAGCCCTCTGCCTGTTACACCGGCACGGTTACCGCTGCGCCGCGCGAGTCGCATAAAACAAACAGTTACCACGCTGCGACATATTAAATTTCCGATCTGGGTTCTAATTGAGCGGTCGGCGGTCATTATCTGCGGCGGTCGTAAACTGCGCGTTTTACGACGGCGGCGGAGTCGCGCGCATTAGCCGTAGGTGCGGAATAAATCAGGTGATACACAAATATTACTGTCAGTGGAGAGGGCGTCATAAACGGCCGGAGGTATTCGCAATTATTTATCCCGACCGAAATAGCTGCGCGCGCGCCGTTAAATGCAGTTTTGCTTTTCGCGAGTAATCCGTGGATTAACGTGGAATTGATGTCGGCGCGTTTTTGGTGCGTCTCGCGCGCATAAATAAACGCAGCGTAATAAGCCGCAGTCGCCAAATAGCAACCGCCCGTATGTTATGCTCTCCTGGTACTTGTCTCGAGCTTAATTAATTCTGTCCATATGTTTGTGTGTGTGAGTATTAAAATAGCATTTCAAGTCAACAGTAGCGTGACATAGGAAAGTTATTTGTGTGAAAATTAATTTGTAAATGTAATTTTATATGATAAAAATTTTAACAAACATCTAACATACCGGGTTAATCAAATGCCTCATTGGATTAGGATGGTCAATGTCAATAACACACCAAAGTAACATTTTTATTATTTCGGTAAGTTTTTTTTGCCTACGTCACCTTCCTCCAACGCACTGCTCCCAGAGGGATGAAATTTCATCCACTTCAGTAGTCACACGTGGGCAACTCGTTGGCCTTGCTATTTTTATAGCATACAAGTTTTCAGATAGCTAGCTAACAAATTTTCAGTCCACCTACAGCAGTAGCCATTGCCGTCCATGAACATCTGTAATCAACCCCAAATTGGACCGAAAGCCCACCTGTGCTCATCATCACATGGATTGTTACACCGTAGAACTAATTTGGGACGCCGATTGTAAGTGTAATCTCCCTTACTTTTCTTCAAACCAAAACATATCACCGTCTCATACTGCTGTTGTAAAGTAAAATTAGATGGTAGTAGAGCCGCCGGCGCCGATCCACGAAAGGATATTTAATGATTTAAGTTTACACAAAACATATACCTTAAATGCTTCGTTAATCTTAGTTCATCAACAACTCATTAATGTCCCACTACTGGGCACGGGTCTCCTCTCAGAATACGAAGGGTCAGGCCATAGTCCACCACGGTGGCCTAGTGCGGATCGGTAGACTCCACACACCTTCAAGAACTTTATTGAGAACTTTCAGATGTGTAGGATACCTCACGTTTTCCTTAACCGTTAAAGCAAGTGATAATTAATCTCTAATAAGCACATAACTTGAAAAATCAGAGGTGCGTGCGGGATTCGATCCCCGGACCCCAAGTGTGAGAGGCCGGAATTTTAACCATTAGACTATCACTGCTAGTCTTAGTTAACCAATCTTATATAAATCATTGTCGTTATTGACCAGACTACAACGCTACGATCGTTATAAAAACTGAACAACATTATCATTTATATCGTTAAAACAGTGGCTAAATAGAGTCATAAATAGCTATAATAAATAGTTTATATAATAGTACCACAAACTGCCGCGCAGGGTCCATTATTTATACGAGAGACAATTTTTTCTACTTGAATAAGATACAAACATATGGGAGAACCGTAAAACATGTTATGTAGGTATTCGAATCGGGGTGTACGGCGGTCGGTGGCAAAAAACGGTTGCCTCAGCCGGGAACGAACGCCCATCTTGTTACGCGCGTAATATATTACCAGTGGCTAAAATAAATGTAGAATTCTGATGCAGTGAAACTTAGTTTAGTGATATGAAGGAGCTCGTAAGGTGGATCTATAATGTTCCTTCATGTGGTTTAAATTTTATATTTACTTACTTGCGTTAGAGAAAAGGGGTGTAAAGTTTTAACAACATTACAAACAATGTAGGAAAATGAAAGTCTGCGATTAGGACAGTTCATGTTCCAGTATTTTTGGTTCTAAATATAAGATGCGTGGTAAGGAGTAATATTTACAGGCGCTTCAACTTATCCCTCAGGATTAAGTGCGTCTAGATCATGCAATGTATGTGCAAATTTTTAACTATATTAATTTTTGAGTACATAAATTCCTTTTACAATCTAATCTCTATTTCTTAGACATAGATAGCAGGCTAGAGAAAAAGGCAGATGAAAAGATGTCTAAAAATATATATAATCTACATTTATGGTTGTAGCCCTTTTTATGTCCCACTGCTGGGTGCGAATTTCTCCACACAGCTGGAGAAGACCTGCCCGCATAATACGTCGTAACGCAATTCTTGTTTCGGGTGAAGAGGTGTGGTTGTGGGGTACACATGCAAACGAGCCGACCACCTTAGTTCTCGGGAGTAGTAACGCATGAACCTACGACCTTAGATATGACTTCAGATATGTTTGAGGTTAGACGTGGGTCCATGAGCTGCAGTTAGCACTTTAAGTCATGTGGCCTGTACGCTCGTTTGCTAGTCTTCTCACATATAAAGGGCAACGGGTCTGTGGTGAACCTTAGAAAAAAGTTCAATGCTATTTGTTGTTGATTACTAATGTTCATGGGTGACAATGTCCACTGAACATCAGGTGATATTCATGCTCGTTTGTTTCTTCTCAGATAAAAAAAATTGTATATAATCCATTCCTTCTTTTACAACAATTACAATATTTGGCAATTCGTCCCGAGCATATATTGCGTCACCGTTTATTTGGGAACGGTAGCCACGCATGCACCGTGTCCATCACACGCCGCGAATGTAAACACCGACGGCACGCGTTTATTTTTAATTGCGGCAACGGTGCGGTGTTGCCAGTGTGACGGTAATTGGAAAATTCGTGGGAAGGGAAAAGTGAAAATTTAAGTGACTTTGTTGCGCTTGTGCCTATCTGCCATTGTATCCTGATAACCATTCATGTTGCAAACACTTACAAAAATGAAAATATATATCGTTTTAATCTCGTCAAAGACAATTTTTTGAGGTCTAGTAAAAGTGCTTCGGTTGAAAGACTGTCTTAGTTATTTTTTTATTTAAGATTTTAAGCTTCTTTTTTTTTATAGCATAGAATTGGTAAACGATCACGTTTAAATCTGGCCAAAGACAATCCTTCTGAGGCCTAGTTGAAGTGATTCGGCTGAAAGACTGACTTCATTTAATTTTTATTAAAGACTTTAAGCTTATTTTTATAGCATACCATCAGCAAACGATCACGTAGTCACAATAGTAAGTAATCATGGCCGTTCATTTCATTTCAAGTGTCTCTCCCTTACCGATTGCATCGTGTAATTCCTTTCCTTACTGCACCCTTCACAGCAGAACACAGTTATATTTAACATTGTTGTTATAAACCAGTGTCGGTAACGGAGTGGTTCCTTCGTAAGAGTTCTACCGCCTTTAAATCTACTATATCTACGTTAACCTTCAAACTTCTATCTAGAATTTTTTATGAAATATTAAGATCTAACTATTATTTATTTTCCCAAACTATTTTCATTGCAGCTAATATTTATTTTTCTTATTTATCGAATGAAGGATTAAAATTTACAGGTTATTAAAAGCGTAACTTAAATTCTCTTTTCGAAATTTTGGTGGAAACGTTGTGAAGTTCACACGGAGGGAGGTCTTAAAAACGTCAAAAAATGCAATTTAGAAAGTGGCAGCACGGAGCGTCACATCACACTATCATGTCGGCACGCCATCGCGCGGCAACACAGAGATGACCAAGATCCGCTTACATTGTGGAACGTCACACTTGCTAAAAGTTAGGCTTCGTGCATACGACGCGCTACCGCAAACGCAACAATAATTTATTCGTTAGGTCCACTAAACTAGCCGTTACAAGAAGCACAGTACAAATAAATAAGAAAAAAAATGCCATAACTAAAAGCCCTTCTTGAAATGAACGCAACATACCAAAATAATATATTATATAATACTAGGTTTTTCTTGCGAATTCGTCTGCGTGGTGTTCGACAAACGTTTATATATATATATGTTTGTTAAGTAGCAAACGAGCATGCAGATCATCAGATGTTAAGTAGTCACCACAGCCCATGGACACCCACATTCAACCGCAACCAAAACCGAAGTTCCGTTTAAGGTTGTATATGGATGCGTCACTACTCCTGAGGACTAAGATGGTCGCCTCGCTATATGTGCCTGGCAATCACACCTCTCCAACCGAAACAACAACTGCTTTACAGCGGATTATGAGGGTGGCGGTGGTACTTCCCCAGACGAACGATTGTTCTACCAATTACCTAATTCTACCTATTATATAAACTTTCATCCACCATTTTACATCACACTTCTGAAATTTTTTTCTTAGTAGATTCTTTCATGAAGGTTGAACACACTGTTCATGTCTAATGTATCTTGCTTCAGCGGTTTGGACAATGTGATGATTATTCCGTTAATGAGAATTTATTATTATGTACATATATATGTACGTCGCGGTGTGCGAATTATAATAAAGAATCAGTATTTAATTGGAAATAGATCGAAAAATATATTTTGGCATGTATTAGAGTGTAAAAAATATTGACCACTCTCTTTAATGGTGAAGGAAATGTGCGAAAACCTACACATCTAAGATTTCTACGTAAAAGTTTTCGAAGGTGTATGAATTATACCAATCCGCACTTGGCCAGCGTGGTGGACCACCCTAATCCTTCTCATTTTGATGATGATGACCCTTCACCCCCTTTCATCATGATGTTTATGATTTATTAACAGGCCCTGCGTCAACAACGGGGATACGTCTTTCGCTCTAACATCTACGCTGTAACAATTCAACGCATTAAGAGCGTGTGCGGTATATACATGGGCGTATTTTCGCAGCGTTTTAGTTCGTTTTCGTACACTCGTATCGAAATGGCCTCTCTAACAACACGTCACCTCGTTCGCGTGTAAGCGTTACGACACAAGCGTCTATATTATAAATTATACCCGCAGAAAATACGCTCGATATGTAAACGATAATACATAGATTTGTGATTTCAATAGGACATTTATATATATAGTGATGGTAGAAATGTAGTACATTGAGGAAGGTACCGCCGCCAATATAGTCCGCCATGAAACAATTCTTGTGTGTTTGGAGAGATGTGATTGTCAGGTACACTTACAACTAGGCGACCATCTTAGACCTCAAGAGTAGTAATGCATCTATGTACGACATTAGATAAGATAGACATCTGTTCCGTTTGAAGTCAGATGTGGTTGTCCAAAGACGACCCCTTAACGTCAGATAACGAGACCTGCACGCTCGTTTGCTACTCTTTTTACATAAAAAAAAAAGATTTCTGATGCATGCGTTAGGTTGTTACTTAACGATCTGCATGGCACATCCACCACGCCTGTCTGACATGCAGAAGGTTCTAGGTTCGATTCACGGTCAGACATCTAAGTGATGAATTTTGATTTCTGTTCTGAGTCTAGATGTTTTTGTACTCGTATTGTATGTGTTCATGGCAGGCATGACACAGGGTATCCTAGTGGGGCTGTGAGTGTTGGCAGCGTTTGTCGCAAGTTGCAACGCACTGTGTGCATGAAGCCTTATGGCGAGACAAATTTGTATTTTCTTACCCGAACATGATTAACTTCAAGAACAAGTTTTGTTAACTTTCATAAGTTTATTAGTTTACTTTGTAGATCTAAAATAATGATTTCTGTATTTATTCCTATACATACATACATACATATATTTGGATTGTAAACGAGATATTTTTTTAATAACAATCTACTATTATATTTCTAAATAAGGATCTTGTATTTGGAAATAAACAAATTCTTTTTTTCTTTCCATGTATTCAAACGTGTCATCACCAACCTATTAATGTACCCTGTTGGGCACGGATCTCTTCGCAGAATGAGACGGATTAGGTTATAGTCCACCACGCTGATCAAGTGCGGATTGGTAAACTTCCTTGCAAGAACTTTACAAGTGATCCTCGTATGTGAAAGTTTCCTTACGATGTTTTCCTTCACAGTTAAAGCAAGTGATTTTAATACGTACATAATGTCGAAACATTTGTTCGTGCGGGATTCGAACCCGGACATCCAGTGTTAGAGGCCGGCGTCTTAACTCTTCCTGTATCCAAACTGCATCCAAGCTCAGGACAGTTTAAATTGTATATAAGTTTGTTCTATAAATTCGCTGTTTTAAATATTTATTATTTAACACAATTAATTACATCGGATCGAAAGGAGCTATTTCTATTTCTATTTTACTGTTAAATTATGAGTTTTTTTCTCACAACTATTTTATTATCTATCTAATGTCGATGGACGAGTCCATAAATCGACTATCGTACTTCCTAATACACTAAAAAAGGAAATGGACACTTTAGTCTATGGTAAAGCCGAGTGGAATATAAAAAGTTGTAAACCTTTTTCTTACTGAGCTGACTGATAATTACATTATTTTTCTCCTTCCGCGGGCCCGCTTCCCGTCCCTTCTCTACACTTTAGCCCCGCTCTAGGATTCTCTGTGTCGTAGATATCAAGGACACATACAAACACCAGGACACAAACACAGACCTAGATCAGAAATCTAAATTTAGGTTCCTTCATCTTTTAGATTCCTGCTTGGCCGGGAATCGAACCCGGAAGCATCATGTCAGGCCGATGTATTCTTGTTTTAAGAGTGTGCTAAGATGGGGAAAGTATTGCGAAAAATTGTACCAAAATTGGCTCGGCAGTTTTTCAAATACCACCAAAAAATCATTATTAAAACTTTTCCACATTCAGTTTCCGTGCTGTAAATACCCTGAACAACTCTCGCAACTCTCAACCACACAGACACAAAACAAACATCTAAAATAATTTACATTTCTGGGAATCGAATCCAGCGCCTTCAGAGTAGCATTACAACTAATAACACTCGTCCATACTGGTACTAATCGTTACATAAATCGAGGACAATTTTTATTATATAGTATATATTCATTACAATACATACGCCGCCCGCTAGGGGCGCTGCGCACGTTGATTGGCTCACACTTTTGTCTTGTTCTAATTTTACGGAGTGCTAAACGTTAGCGACTGTCGCGACGTTACCCGTTAAAATGTAAATTTATGCGAAATCATAGAGATTTATGGCACAAGTAATGACGTACGGACGCTTCGGGGAACGCCGCGACGATCTGAAACATTGAGATCATCGTGTTTTGTTCTTAAAATGTAGCTCTACGCATTGTTCCTGACTGACCTGACCGGCCACCGGGAGATGTTTGATCTCCTGAGAATAAGCCCGGGTAATGAGGGAATCCTCGAGGTCCGAAATATCGCCTCCCCCTCCTCCCCCTCCTCTACGGTGCTTTAGTGCGGTAGGGTATGAGAGGTCAGGCAGGGCCGGACGCATTTCTTTCGATTCGATGACCTGACCGACTGAAGGTACACTTAGAGCGAAGCGAGTCCTCAGGAGCAAAGGACTCAGATAGGACTTCAGTCCTGTTCGAGGATAGGGTGCCCATGGCGTACAGAGACCACATAACAGGTGGTCTGCACGCTCGTTTGCTATTCTTTTAATATAAAAAAGTACAAATAATACAATAGATAGCAACATATCTGTGGCCGAACTGAGGTGGGTTAGTCCTATTTGATGTTGATTACAGATGTCTTTGGGGAATTTACCATCAGGTGGACTGTACGCTCGTGAACAAGGCTAGCCTCAATGGATTTTTTTTTTGCACCTACATGTCAATTCTTCGGAAGTAATTGCGTTAGATAGAATTAAGATTGGTAAATGAGGAAACTTGGTTAAATTTGTGTTCTTTAGAAATACTCAATGAACAATTGTTCTTTTTTATGTTAGAATAGTAGCAAAAAAGTGTACTGGCTCCCCAATGTAAGGTGGACACTACAGCCCATGGACATCCACATATAACCTCAAAAAGGGCAACAGTCCAATCTGTGTGTGTCCAATCATATGTAGATGCGTTACTACTTCTGAGATTTAAGAGGCTGTAAGTGTGCCCGGCAACCACTTTTCCAATTGAAAGACAAGTTTTGCTTCACGGCGAATTATGAGGGCGGCAGTGGTACCTCCCCGGACGAATTGTAGTCCTACCACCTTTCAAGTTCACTTTATTATTCAGCTATATCATAATAATATCTCATCCCCATATTAATACAAGTGGCCCCATAACTTTTCTGTCTCCTTTCGCCGTAAATAGTTATAATTGGGACCAACTATTTTTAGCCACGAACGTAGAGACGGGGCTCGGGGAATAATATATATATATATAAAAGATATAAACAATAACATAAATACCGCACGGTCCCACCACCTGCTCCATATGAAAGTACCAGGTTACTATAAATATTAAAGAGATGGCGAGCGCGCGCCGCATTTGCATAGGATGTTCAATTACGATCCGGGAATATGGAATGTATTATAAGCAGTTCCTACATTGTTATGCTTTTCGGGTGGGACCGCCTCCGCATGATTGTTTCCACGTTCAAGATGTTCATGTTTTTTGCATGCACACCCGCCGCGGCGAGATAATTTCCCTTTTGCATAAACAAGACACGTCCGTCGCTTTATTTTGCGAATACAATATTATTAACTAAGCCCCCAAAAAGGAAAAAACCGAACGGTCTCCTTTGTACCGCACCGCAGTGCAGTGCCAACACAGCGCCATCTACCGTCGAATAGCGGTACTCGAATACAGAAATCGATTAGAGTTCGAAATTAATTCAATTATCTGTAAGTATTCTCTGTGAGCCACTTATTAGTGCCCGGAGCGGAGTAATTTGAATAAGGCACGCTCGATTAAAGTCGATGAACACACCCGAGGCTAGTTTTCTTTTCAAATTACCTGCGGTGTGTACATGCGACCGCAGCGCACGGTTTATATCTTTCTAGTATCTCGTTAGGACCTATTTTACTGCATATCCGTTTGTCAAAATTTATTTTCTTTTTTTAAACCTCCTAACCAGCTACAACCTCAAACGTCCGTTCAAAACCACAAGTTTCATACGTGTCACTGGCAGTAATGTTATACGAGTTGCCAAAATAAAAAATAAATATACGTTTGTCGCCCGCGAACAATGACACTTGAGGCAATAACATTTTTTACAATTGGTTACATTCGTATTGCGCAGTAATTTCTTACGGTCGAACAAACGATAGAGCATAAAGATTGCGGTCTTTTACTTTTTACATTAATACCTCTTTAACTTGGTGTGCATACGTAATTTTGCCTCAAGGTTCAGATGTGGTATTTACGCAAACGATAAAATATCATAAGTATTATTGTTATGGCGTCGATGGATCGACAATGGTATTGATTAAATGGTTACACAACGGCACTGCTGCGTAATCTGCGTGATTATTTCAAATCACCGACACATTACATTAGAGGTAATCTCTCGTAATGGCGGCCATGAACGAGTCTATGAGTGGTGTTGCCAGTTTACAGCACCGCGTTGCATTGATTGTGGGAAATCGAAACTCCATTGTTGGCACACCATTTTTGTTTGTAAATTACCTTTATTTGATTTAACAATACACTAGACGGATATAAAATCATCGTGTGTAATTTAATGATCATTATTGCGTTTATAACAATATAATATACTCAAAAGATAACATAAGGTGGTAAGGACATTTGTTAAATTGTCCTTTGCTTTTTTTTCAAAGTTACAATCTTGCAAACGGAATGGATATTGACAGCGAGGCGGGAAGCGCGAAGATGCCATGCTACTTTTTTCTTTTTAAACCAAAGTGTCACCGGTGACGGCCGATCGCGCTTTATGCCTTTGTTAATATTTTATTTTATTATTTTGTAACCGCGTTTACTCCAATCACTTACCTTATCGAAATATCTTTGGCTCATTTGTCAGGGAGCTTTGCAAGCGTCATAAAGTAAGAATTCTGTCGGTTTTTTCCTGTCAGTTAACAAACCATGACAATAGCTTTAAAAGTTGACGGTGTCGCAACCAACGATATCGATATAACGTATCTTTCAATGTTATTGTTAAATTAAAAACTATAAATTGGAGGTGGGAGCTCAAAGAGGCCTACGCTGTCCCATAATTATTATCGAGATGTATATTTATATTAATACCCATATTCGGTGTGCGGTTTTATTTTATTTTCCTTAAGACGTCCGGATTACGTCGCGATCCGAGTTACGGGACGAGGCCCCGCAATAAAAAAAGCAAAGCCCGAGACCGTAGCGAAAAAGCAATAAGACGCACGTCAGAAATAACTTGAATTACAATTTTAATCTTGTCAAATCCCGGTTTTTATTGTGATCGGTCGGACCGCGTACGGGGGACATAATTTTCGTTTTCAAAGATTATTTAATAAGGAGTGTTCGCCGCAAGAAATCATATTAAGGGCGAGTGGAGCGGAGGCCTCGTATAAATTCGCGATTTTTATAACCGACTCATTATTATTTTTGAACGCTCGAAACGGCCGCTTATGAATAAAAAGCTGACTTTATTTCGATGCAAAAATATTGGACGGCAAAAAGGACGAGAGTGGGGCACGTGTGGGATGACGGACGCTACTCGCGGCGATAGCGGTGCGCCGATACGGACGGTGAGATCTTTACGAATGTTACACCGCTATCGCCCGTCGCATCGGCGAAATCATTTTTAAGATAGAACAAAACAAAGAGCGACGCAGATTAAGAAATTCCCATCGACACCGAACAATAGGAATTAACCACATTCCTCGCGTGCCCTGTCTATTACAAAACGCTTTTTTCAGCCGTAACTTTTTTTGCGGCTGCGTTTATTTTAAGTAGATGTATATTTTATCAAATTACTATAATTTTGGTCAAACAAAACTACAAGCTGTCAGAATTGACGTCGGTAAATCATCGGCTTGACCCTTTTTTGTTGCTTTAATAATTTCGTTAAGGGCTTTTTAAACGAGCCGCATATTTGGAATAGCTGCGTGTACTTTATGGTTTAAATCGGTTTTATAGGAATTTAAATGGCCAAGCCCAACGCTGGATTATAATATTCTAATTGCCGCGCGGGCATCCCGGCTATTCGACTCGAGTTAGTTCACTTCGTAACTTAAGTGATCTTAAGACGTTACAACACGTTCCTTTCTAATTATTAAAATTTGTTTTAATTAAAACAAAACTAACTTGGAACTAACGAATAGGTTGGCGCTGGATTCCTACTTTCAAAACAGTAAAGATAAAGATAGCAGATTTAATGGGTGGTAGATCTGTAGTTCGTTTGGAGAGTTGCCACCGCCGCCCTCATAATCCGCCGTGAAGCGATTCTTGTGATTCGATTGGAGACGTGCGGTTGCTGGGTACACTAGCGAGACAACCATCTTAGTCCGAGGCGTCTATGTATATTCAGGCTTGTTTGAGGTTCAATGTGGGTGTTAATGGGCTGCAGTGACCAGTTAACATCACGTGGCTTACACGCTCGTTTACTACTTTTTCAAATAAAAAAAGAGATACACTTCACAAAGCACAGAAAGAGCGGAATGGAATTTAAAATTATTTGAAACCATTTGTCCCATTATTGACGTCATGGGAACAATTTTTCACATATCGATGACTTCGGATGAGAATGACGGTTTTCCAAAGAAACCATTTCGAATATAGATAAAAAATCGTGTATGTACATCTAATAATGATAAGACAAGAAAAACAAACGTCGGAACAGGCGGTCCACGGCGGAAACTGTTGAGGAGCACGGCAAGATCCGACCGAGCGGTCGCCGATAGCGGGAGATTTATCATCCCCTCTCATTATTCATATCTCAACAAAGAGGAGCATAAATTACGCGCCCGAAAATATCTAAATCCTAATCCATTCGCCTCGCTTGTCCCCGACTGAATCCGATTTTAAAATATTTATGAAAAGGCAAACAAAAAAACGTACATCTCGACGGACAGAATTAAAAATAATAATAAAAAACCGATCCTCGAGATCCAACGCTCGAAAAAAGTTAAAATGATCGTAGGGCATCGAGATGTGATGTCGTTTTTTTCTCCACGTATACCCAGTTTCATTAGATTCGTTTCAATTCAGTCCGGATTAGTCGGAGAAAGGTCTCTTGATAAAATGCGATGCTGGTTGATTTATGGCGGCCATTTTTGGGACGTCGCCTGTAATTAAACGTAGCTGGATCTATCGTTTTTACAGGTGGCCGAGGATCCGGGCCGTGCAATTGGGGATTATCGATAGACTGTGTCAGGCTGGCGAAATTTATGACGTCACTAGACGATGATAAGATCATTGATGTCGTAGCATTTACAATGCAAATAAGATCTGTATCAGTTCGGAGCACGGCCGGAAGGAATTAGATCCGTGTTTTAAGGTTGTAAATATAGCGATAGTAATTTAACGTAAACAAATTATTTTACACTTCTGACGCAAAGATTCCCTGGGACGTATGTGCCATGGACACTAGAAGCACATAAACGTCCAGAACACGCATCTCAATGAACCATTTAGTTTCCTTCCTGAGAATCGAACTCTAAACTCTGACGCGACGTATATTAAAAATTTACAATTTCATTAATCAATAAAATATCTATTATTCTCTCAACAACGTAAGCAATCAGTTGAATTGCAATAATCAAATTATGAACGAATTCTGCAATTCCTTCCCTGATTGTTTAATTCGATGATACCTAAGTAATTGAAGGTTTTCTAATTAGCAAAACCAAGTTAAAATTGACTTTAGTTACAATTAATCATAATGATTGGCTTTTCTGCCTTGAAGTCCCTAATCTTAAGCCTTTCTATAACTTTCACAGTGGCGGTTACCCACGGCTTTGTGATTGAATATTTATAAAACTTAGGGTAAGTTTTATAAACAGAAAACAAATCTCACTGTACACGCTTCAACAACAGAACATTGAAACGCGTAGTCACGGTCTTTGTAGGTCAAAGCGCGAGTGTGGACAAACACGAGCCCACGTGCGCGGGCAGTGCTCGTGACAGCTCCCAAATTAGTCACGTGGCCGTTAATAGCGGGGTGGCTGGTGGCAGTTTTTTCCCCGATTCCCGCGTGTTCACAACAGTTGGCCGCCATCGATCGGCCGGCGCTCGGCGGACGTAAATACGCCGTTACTCATCGCCTCTGTTCGCGCTCCGCACGCCCTCCGTCTCGGCTGGTTACCATCGATTTTCCGAGGATACCCTAGTACTTCGGGAAAAACAAACACTGCTAGTTTGGTTTGTCTTGCATTTGACGGAAAACTGTGGCTTGCCGTCGGGAACATCGCAAGTTAGTCGCAGATAAAGGGAAATATGATCTATATTCCTTCAACATTCTTCTGTTTCCCATATTCATAAATCAGAACTGGAATCTATAAATAATAACAGTTTTTGAAATACTTTTGCAAAATAAAATTCATGGTAGAACTCTTTGGTTTCGACTGCTGAAAAAGTGCTTGTAATGCTCTGTCCTGGTTTGAAGTTGTGTTAAGGTTAAAACACGAAGCATTCCGACTTAGTTTATCAAATACCCGAATAGAGCAGGCAGTCATTTAAAATGTTTTATTATTATTATTATCTATTTTGGGTTAACGTCTGTGTTCATGACTCCCAAAACGTAGACAACCTTGTGTTATCCTTTATCCTTTAGTTCTTAATTTATAAACGGTAAATTAATTATATTACAATTTCATTGATTCCATTCTATTCTACACAGCTAATTTGTGATAGACCTTCCTTAGATCTTCCTTCTTCCCATGCCTCTCCAGCTACTGGATATAAGCCAATCTGTTTTGTTCAGACGAAATCTTAACAGATGTTCTACTGATTTAATGTCGGTTAATATAAATATTTAAGACCTTAGATAAGACTTACTAATTTGAGATTGGTTGCAGGTGTCCCTAAATGTCTGTAGGTTTATTAGTTTAGCAAGTGCGGTCAGGAACGGGGAATAACGTATATTTTAAAGTCATTGTTCTTCTTTACTTTGGGATAATGACCCTCATAATCCGCCGTGAAGCAGTTGTTGTGTTTCGGTTGGAGAGGTGCGGTTGCCAGGCAGACATATATCGAGGCGACCATCTTAGTCCTCAGGAATATCCATATACAACCTAGAACGGAACTTCGATTTTGTTTGAGGTTGGATGTGGGTGTCCATGGGCTGCGGTGACCACTTAACATCAGGTGGCCT
>DWKL01000763.1:0-17006 GCA_018249415.1 Phareas burnsi | reverse complement strand
GAGACTCGTGCCCTGCAGTTTTTTTTTGTGTTTCGGTTGTAGAGGCGCGGTTGCCAGGCAGACTTGCAGCGAGGCGACAATCTTAGTCCTCAGGAGTAGTGACGCATCTACATATGACTTCAGATAGAACTTCAGTTTTGTTTGAGGTTAAATATGGATGTACATGGGCTGCTGTTACTACTTAACATCAGGTGCCTGCACGCTCGTATGCTACTCTTCAAACATAAAAAATAATAATAATAGTTGCGGTGTGCGACAGGCCTAACTGTTTACGACAACGCGAATGTTTACGTTACGTTACTACGTTACGCAAGGGCAGGTGAACTACTCGTCTCTAATATTTATTTTACTGTTACCCAATTTTCACAGATAACTCAATACGTGACCGAATGAATAAACGTTACGACATCGCAACGTAAAAACATACATTTACAACGTGCCGTTCAAAACGTAAATAACCTTATTTAAAAGTTACTTGTAGATTTTATAAAGGCATATAAACAAAATCATCAAAAACCACTGTGGGTTGACCCATGCCAATACTACCATAGTCTAACTTTCTATTGGATATGTTTCTCTCCTCAGGATGAGAAAAATTAGGGTGTCATGCCCCATCACGATAGCCAAATGCGGGCTGATAAAAAAGAGAAGAAAACGATAAAGGTTGAGAAATTTGAGAATACTATGGGGAATTCTAGGACTCGTATGTTACCTATCTAATAGATACGTAAGTGGTCATTGAAATATCTCCTACATATTAAACTGAATAAGATTCCAAATATTGTTTTATAAGTTGCTTGCGACTAATTTATCACCTTGTTCCAAATATACAGAACAATAAAAAATCTATACTATTAATACCTCTATCTTTTACTATTATAATTAAAATTATCATCTCCTTAAATTACTTACTATACGGCAACGGAGCGTACACATCTGGGTAAATGTTTGTCCTATTAACCCATTCTGAAGGATCATGTATAGTATGTCGATTTTCTTCCGGTGTTATTTGGTTTGTTTTTTTTCTCAAAACTACTCCAGTTTCTACATCAACACTTCGCTGTTCGAAGGTGACAATCTTCTCCAAGTCATCAAGAGACGAAGATTTATCCATTTCCAATTGTGATGTACCACTAGCGTTGTATTCATTAAACTGCATATGTTCTACAGAACAATGATGAACATCTTTATCAGGATTTTCAAGAAGTTGTTTTGCTTTGTAGTCATCTGTTTGTTTAACGCTGTCGACAATATCAGGTGGGGCTTCATTAGGAACTGTGTCACTTACACGTCGGGCAATGTTTTGTTCTGGAAATATTGTTCGAGGGACGACCTCGGGAGTAACCACGAAATCACCATTAGTGGTTAAGAATATATCCGAAGGGACGCCAGATATACTGGTAACTTTACCGTGTTTTATCTCGTTCTTGTCATATGATTCACTGCTGTCTGAATCACATTTTGATACAGATTCGTTTGGGCTACTCTCTTTTGAAAAATATGCTGCATCGACATTCTCTTCCTCTTGGTACGCTTCATTGGCATCATAAAGCAAATTCTTCTTGACGAACTTATTTAAGGCTAAAAGGGACTTCGATAAAGATCCAGAAGCTGGCACATCACTGAAAAATCCATCATCTTCGTAAAAGTATTCTGTCAAATCACTATTCGAATGAATACTAACAATATTTTTCCTATCACTTTTGTGATATCCCTCCATTTTACACAATTAATAACACTTTCAATATTAACACTTTACATCACGATAGTTCGCGACAAACTGAAGCGGTGATAAGATAGATAACATTTATCGCTAGAAATAAGTAAGATAACACTTGTCGATATTATGAATACAAAAACGTAGGTAACCGCACGGTATCTTAAGCACGACTATAGTATAATCAACAATACACCGTTCGCGAACAGGAAGCTTTCTGAACTATTTACAATAAAAAAACTGTGCCGACAAGTTTTGCGAGTTGTCCAATTGAGTGACGTAAATCTCGTGCTATATTAATCACCACAGAATATAATAAGTACGATGTATTCTACAGCGGGTTACTTTATGTTTGCTGTAGACCACGCATGGTGACGACGGTCAGACAAATAAGTTTGGTGTCGATTGTTTTGAACAAAGGCCATTGTTTCTTTTTTGTTCGCAAAGATTATGAAGATATAGGTAATTGCAACGCAAGTAGTAACTCTCACGGTATGACGTTATGTGTTGCTCGCAGATACGGAACGAAAGTAGCTTAATATGAAGACAATTGATTTCTTTTTGATTTAAAAGAGTTTTAGTTTCAACGCTAATATTGGCTATTACCTAATACCCAATATAAAGAATACTAGTTTTATCAAAAACGATTTATTGAAAAATATACCACGTTCAGATTAAAGTGCTTTCTCTTTTTCCTTCAATTAAATGAAAGGTGGCAGTGTATATTCAATTATAAGGTTAAGTTTTTATTATTGTAGTGACGAATAAGTACTATGACGTGACGTTAAATGTAGATGTCGAAATATACGAAACTCAATGTAGTTACCTAACTTCGGTGTTATACAATAAGTCGTTGAAATATAAAATTTTAGTAACTAAAACATAATATTTCCAATGATATGAATACATACCTGTGTCTGAATAACTGCTATAGGATACTCTCCGCGGTGGCTCCGGGGCAAAGTCGGTCTCTAAGAGGATGCAACAAAACAGGGTGATAAAGGATCGAACGAAAGTAACTAAAAAAAAATTGAATTTCGTTGTGTGAAACATACAAAATAGAATTATAATTTTAAAATTACATTTCAATATTCATATTTAGAAAACGTTTAATTAGGATTCTAGCAGAAATGTTATGTGTAAGTAGCTTTTTGTTATAGCGAGTATTTATTTATCCATACTCAAACAAACTTGACATGTACGTTAATAACATTAAAAATAGATTTAACTCACACTTGCAGTTAAAGATTATTGGAAGACATGTATGCAACAGATTTATTTCAACCACATTCGTCAAGTATGCACACACACAAATAACATTGCTTACTTCATTCGACAAAATATCAAGTGTATGTATAAGTTACATACATAGGTACATTAATTTATATATTAACAAAAAATAGTGATCCACATAACGAAGATCAATTTAGTAGGTAGGTACTTAATAGTTTTTATTAAGACTCCAAATTCAAACAAACATGTTCTTATTGAATGATTTTAAAAGTTACGATATTAACCTTGGAATGTGACCGTGTGTCGTGATGGCGTGACGATGGGCGCCAGGCGGTAGGGCCACGCAGCGGGCGGGGGCCGTGGCGGCGCTCGAGGCGGCTCGTAGCGGCTGACAGGTCGATGCACCGAAGGATCAAACGCTTGTTTAGCCAATGTTTCGTTTTTAAGAATCGAACTTAATTTGACTGGTTCTTTTGTAGCCGATGGCTTAGTATCTGTTTTGACTGGCGGTACTTTACTTTCTTTATTCGAACCACTTGGATCTTTAGTTGATATGTAGTTATCTGATGGTTTTGGATAACGGTGAGCGATCCATGGTCCCGCTAGATATGGTGCAATATCTTGAAGCTCGCTTACGTCTGGTGCTGACGTATATACGGGACCAAGAAGTGTCATAGCTTCAAATCTTCTCCGAATGCGTTCTACTTCTCCCGGTCGACATTCGAATGCCTCTTCAGCAGACCTTGATCGAGGTGCAGTACGCTTGCGAAGCGCCGCTAACTTCGATATGATATCAATATGCGGCATAAAGCGATTAGTAGGTCGTAGTGGCACGCGCGCCACAGGCAGTATGGCCCTACATCTTTCCCGACGAGAAGAAGCCAAACGAGGCCAGTTATTATTGATGACGTTGCGGACAATTTCCGGGTCGCTTCGGTGACGTCGCAGTACTGCATCAAAACGTCTGGCGAGACGCCGCACTTCCCCCTCACGCGCCAGCTTAAGGTATGCACGCCAGTAACGCTCCGGATCGGGCGACGGGCTTCTACTGCGCCAGACTGTCTCGTCGCTGGAGTACCGTAGCGTGTCAGGCGTACGTCTATCGCTAAGGTACACTTCCGAATGAGGCGAGGGCGATCTTGTATATAGGTCAGGTTTTATAGGTAGCGACAAATATTTATTTTTTTCACTCTCACCAAAGAGATCTTTAATATTTGTGCAGGACTGCGACTGATAGATTTGATTGATTTGCGATTCGTCGTCTTTTGAATCTTTTAAATGTTCACTGACAGAAGTTGGCGTAGTTAGATTTTCGTTTGAGTTTTCTTTTGTAGTAAGTTTCGTAGCGAGTATTTTACTTTGTTTTGGTACATTGTGCACAGATTCAAAGTATTCTACTTTCTTTTGAACCTCTTTGTTCGGTCCTTTATAAATAACAGTTTTATTAGAAAAATCGGAACTACCCGTTTCGGTTTCACTAGCCGATGATTCTGTTTTGTCGGTTGGATACACAACGTGTCTCTTATGTTCGCATTCTTCTTTTGATCTAGATACATTGGAGTCACTAGTATTTTTAATAAGCAAACTCGTATTGTCTGACTTATTATCTTCTTCGTTAGATATTATTTCTTGTTTCAGAGAGAATGATAACGTATCTAATTTGTTCATTCTGTTTAAGACCTCTTTGCTAAGAGTTTGAGATATTTTCTTTTTTTCATTTTCACTAAGTGCCATTTGCATTTTGTTGACATTGTTTTTAAGTTCTTTTACTGAAGTTATTGGACAACTAATGGCAGCAATAGATTCCGATTTACCAAGCTCCCTTTTTTTAGTACTTAGCTGTGGTGTTATTAGAGAGTTGCATCGTACATGTAATGAAGGCTTCTCTATGCTCTTTGTATCTTTTATATTTATAGTATATTTATCAAATTCCTTTTGTGACTTTGACTCTAATTCCTTACTATAGATAGCGTTCAATTGATTTTTTAATGCGTTTACTTGATCCATGGACAAACTGCTCCACAGACGATTACCAAATCCAATCTTTTTTCGAAGCTCACTTAGCGATGCATCTTGTTGTAAAGTAATCGTAGGTTTAACAGCAACACGAATCTCATTGTCAGGTTTATTCTTCTTGTTTATGTTAAACGCAGTTTCCGCGACACTTGTTCCTCTCCATAGAGGTTTATAAGTGTCTTTAGATTGACACTGTTCTATTCCAGGACCATCAGTAAAAGTTTTTTGTTGGAATTCTTCCTTTAGATCTTCAACAGACTTTTCTTTAACCTTTAGTCCTCTTTCTTTGTCGTAATTCCACCGAAAATCTTTTAAATCTTTCGGATAAAATAAAATATCGTTTTCACTCTGAGCTATCTTAAGTTTATCATAAAGATTATTCAATTCTTCTTCAGCCCTTTCTATAGCTCGTATTTTTTTCCAACGATCAAAGTCAATAATTTCTTCATCTTTTTTTCTAATGCGCAAATCGGAATTCGATGTAGCTCTTTCTAATTCAGCAACTCTTTCTAAATAATTGTAATATCTATTCAGTTCTCGAAATCGCTCCGACCTACCCTTTGTGTTTTGAATATCATTAATATATTCATCATACTCAGGATCATTTCCATGCGAATATGAGTTGCTCCTCGGCAAGGAACCTATGTTGACAAAAGTTTTGTCCGTATTATCAGCGCTTCGAGGCCGTAATGTTTTTTTTCTAATAGTGTCTTCGTGGAGTTTTCCTTGCGTTCGAACGTTATGAATACGCCGATAAGAAGGAGATCTGATAGATACAGGAGATGTGGATTGACTTCTGCTTGTGCTGATTCTTTTTTGCCTTAAAACCTTTGGTGATACTGGCCGTGACGTTTGTGAAAAGAAAATTGTGCCAGGATTTTTATTTTCAACTTTTAAATTATCTTCTAATCCTTTAGAAATGTTGGAAATTCTTTTCACTACAGTGGGTGAAATTGGACGAACAGTCTCGGTAAAAATTATTTTGGTTGGTGAGGGTGTGCGTTTACTAACATGAGGATATGGATTTTTATATAATATGCCAGTTGATACATCGCGTGTTGGTTGTAAGAATACCAACCTGGTTGGCGATATTGTACTCCTGGTGGGTGACTGTTGTAAATGATCACTCTTATGAAATATGATTGTAGGTGATTTGGGTCGAGATGTTTGTGAAAAATAAATTTTACTCGTTGGAGGTTCGCTTCTACTGCGGTTTGTAGATAAAGATGTCACAGAGCCGAACTCGTCATCACATTTTAGAAGACTATCGAATTTACGAACCTTTCCATCCATTCTTCCGGGCCAAGAAATTGAACGTGGGCTCGAAGTTCTCGCAGGGCTTGGATATCTATCCCACATTTTAAAACGTGATAGAGTGACAGGCTTTCTATGTATTAAATACGTATTTATGGAATTTGATGAAGTGGAATAATTTTGCGGGTAAGTTTGAAAAAACTTGGCTTTTTGAAGAACACTGCTGTGTGTGTTCTGTTCTATTTCGGGATTTGAGACAGGTAGATAAGCGTTTCGAAGAAAAAGATGTTGAAAGAAAGAATCTGAAATTAAAGCATCACGTGTATCTTTAAGTTCCTTCGAATTGATTCTGTTGCCATTTAAATTTTCACAAGAATTTACATTTAATGTTTCATTTATAGTATCACCAAATTGATTGGTTATCTCAAAATCTTCAACTGGTTTACTATTATTTTTCCTTGAGGGTTTCAGTTTTGCTAACTTTTTTGTACTTTTATTCGCATCTTTGGATTTTTTGCTGCATGTTTCATGACAAGGTACACTTCTAGGCCGTATTGAAATATTTTCTACAGATTTTTTCTTCTTCAAATTAGTTACAATTGCAGTTTTAATTTGGCCATTTTTCTTTGATGTTTGTGAAATATTTGATGAAGACTTGGATATATTAGACATTTTTTGAAGTGAATTATATTTTGATGATTTTGAATCGATTTTTTCTGTTGAATTAGAAACACATTTTGTGTGCAGATTAGAGTTTTTGTTTTTCTGAACTTTCTCTGATGTTCTAATCATGTCCCTGCTCTTATGCGTCGAACTAGGAGGTGATATTTTAATATGAGGCATTACCAATTGCCTAGTCGTATTTATCTTCGATAAAGGTGCATTTCCACTTTTTGAAGATATTTTTGATTTTAATTTCGAAATTTCAATGGGTTCGTTTCTTTTTTGAGCACTCCATAACTTATCTAGAGAAGTTACTTTATCTAATATATTAGAAATTGGCGTTCTTCGTCCGGCTCCACCTTCAATTATTACTGACGGTTTTATTTCACCACCTTTATTTCGTGCCACGTTGGAGTACTCAGTAGGTAATAGAGTTTTTCGCGGAGAACTGAAACTGCTTGTACCAATGTTTCTAGTATCATTCAGGACATTTTTAGTTGGGCTATGAGATGAAGAAGTAATAAATTTCTTTCTATTAAGTGCTGGAGGGGCTGATGTAGATATTGCTCTGATTTTACTAGGTATATTAATACTATTAGTTGCTAAGTTTGATGGAGTTCCTTTCCTTACTATCACATGTGTGTTTTGTCTATTGAGTTTATGACTTATTTTGTCCTTAAGGAAAGTAACGTTAGATTGTTCTTGCGTTGATCGCATAGGAGATGCTGACGCAGATCTTGAGGAAGTCACAAGCTTAAGAGTTCGACTGTTTTTGGAGGAAATTCTTCGAGGAGGTGCTGGAGGATAATCAGTACTGGTGCTCCGTATATCATTCATTTTTTCTTTTTCCTTAGTATAGAAATTTCTTTCAATATTAGTCACTGGATAGCAAATAACTTCCTGTATGTTAGGAGTTTTCTTGTGAATCCTTATTTTCGTCAATGTGGAAGATATCGGAATGTATTCTATTTCCGACTCGTCTGTGGATTTTCAACCACTGTTAGTCTCTGTTTCTTCTCCTTGGTTTTCGTTAGGCGTGAGTAAAACGTGACTCTGGTGCTCCTGTTATAAATAATCGCGTGTAAAGCTTATTATACTCTAGATGTGGCACTACAATTGTTGTGATAGTGAAATTACAATATATTGCGAGTGTGTAAAATACTGTTCATAGTGTCTGTTTAATTTTGGAGTCTACTTAAAACATGCATTCAAATTACCTCTATACGCAGCAATTGTCGCCCCAGCACCTTGTTATTCCATGGTATATAAGAGACATGCTTAGATTACGGTTGAATATCAACTTACCTGAATTGTATTTCATTACAGACTAATATGAACGTGGTTAGTCATTACATAGTTGTCATTATGTTGCGACCTTGTCCAACAATGGAATATTATGTAGAACACCATGGTACGGCATACCAGCTTGCAGCGGCCTTGGCTGAGGTTTGTACGAATAATGACAACGATGCCAGCTCTATTTATTATTGAATTATTGTTACGTTTATAAATATTTTATATAAAGTTGTAAGTATGTTAATTAAAAAATATTAGCATATACCGACACCAAAGCAAAATTCCATGCCCACGTAATTTAGTTAATCTTCAATGTTTGTAACCACTTTTGATATTTTAATAAAACATTGTGTTGCATTTGCATTAAACATGAAAATGCTGTAATATTTCATCTATGACGATTTTAATAACAGTCTATGATACTGATTATATACTAATTATGATATACTGGGTGTATAACTATAAATATGTGTTCCTATATGTCACTTATTTCATCACAATTAATTTTGTATTGAAGAAAAGTCACTTCCGGTTGTTTATGGAGGCAATGTACAGTAATATGTAGATTTAACTTGTCCAGGCAATTTTTCTGACTCTGTTTTATATATTTCGATAACTCTATTGTCCTGTCTATTAAGACTGTCAGCTACATTAATTTATATACGAAGGCTTAAATGAGTATTCTTGTAACTACATTGCCCATTTTAAGAGTCTATTTGTAAAATCTTGTCCTAAGATACCATAATAAAATACATTTTATCAATGCACCCCTGTTGTCTAACCCACATGCCTCTTACCTTGTCTAGGTGGAGCGGGGGATCGGAACCCTCTGAGAGGGGGTTCGCCACCCGCCTGCAGGTCCTTATAGGCAGCTCGCCTCTCGGCCGGCGAGAGAGGTGCCTCTGTGTCTTCACGGCGTCGAAATATGAGTGTCGAGTCGGATTCATAGCCGGATTCCTTTAAAGCCCTGCGTGAAACAAGCGAGTTTTCGTTAGATTATTACCAAAAATAGTATCAGGAATTTTGTCATCGATTTAAAATTATCCCGCTGCTTGACACGTGTCTTATCTTCCAAGAACGAGAAGCCATACATTCTTTATCACGAGAATAATGTTGCAAGAGCAGCGAATAGCCATAATGTAATTAGTATTCGACCTATTTACAAAGAGTCATAATAAATATAAACAGCATTAATTCAAGAAAAGTTGTGTAGGTAGCAGGACAATTTGTACTTAGGGTATTCGGCATCGAGGGTATTCGGCAATCTCTCTCCTTACGCGTTCCTTTATAATAATAGTGGAGTGTGGATGTGTGTGACGCCTCTGGCAAGGCGTTAAATAATAGTTTAGTTAAATAAAGCGTGCCAACTGATTGTTTAGAGAAATCAATGCATTTTTAATTAACTTTGAGTAGGACTCTTTCCAATTCGTGTCCACACATAGGCGATAATGATCCCTTAACGTTATATAAATCACGTAGTCGGTTTACATTATACAAATATACTTTTTTTGTGCTATAAAAATAGTAATCGAAAATACAGTCCTCCAGTGGTCACTGTCGCGAAATTACATCTGTGAACAACCCTAAATAGGATTGATGTTCTACTGCCCGTCGGCCACCCCCTAAGGATTAAACGCTAAGGACTGAGGAAGAGCTTATCGTGTAATTGTCTCTTTCTTACCACACCTTAATAGATGATAGAACTATAAATCGACCGGGGAGGAGCCACCGTCGCGATCACAATTCGCTGTAAAGTAATTCTTGTTTTTCAGTCGGAGAGGCGTGTTTGTTGGGCATATTTAAAGCGAGTCGACCGTCTTAGTCATCAGGAGTAGTAACAGATTTACGTACGACCTTAGGCCGCACTCACCAATTAAGATTAAGCCACCTGAGCCTGCAAGCTCGTTTGCTGCTCTTGTAACATAAAAACACCATTTTAACCAAAATTCAACATTTAATAATGCTAATAAATGTTGTCTTTTAGTTCCAATCATCCTCACGTCTATTATTGCCTTAAGAAATAGGCGTGAAGGTGAAGGTTAGGGAGGGAAGGGAGGCGATGGAAGGAGGTGACGTCTTTAAGAAAAGGTTTTGAATTACATCACTCACCTTGCCATATTCGATTTAGAGAGAATAGCAGAGGTGATATCCTTTTTCTCCTTGGGCGACGTTTGAGGCAGGGATGTCGTGCTCGATATATTTTGCTGTAACATAATAATAGTTTAGAACGGATGCATATAGTTAGATACAGATAATATATAATATAATAACAGACACAGTTTTTTACTGCTGTAAATTTAAATTTCTTACATAAAAACAAGAAAAATCTGCGTGTAGAAAACATTAAATAAAACATTTGAAAACCTTTATAAAGAAAACGTAGGATACAATTCAAAAATGTCATATCCTCATCGGGTTTTTAATCAAATGGTCTCACAGCATACCATATGAGGATTAAAAATCGAAAGATAGGTAACATACATACTTTATACGTTACGCAGGTAAACATCAAATTGAGTTTTTTATTAATAATTTACATGCCAATAAGTTAACATTCTGATTGAAATGCTATAAATTAGTTGTCGCTTAATTAAGGTCAGTAACAGGTCACGACTAAATGATATTTGTGTAACCTTCTCAGTGGGGACTTAGAAAATACCTATGACAGAAGTTCCGAGGCTAAAACAATATTCGTGCTACCGTGAAATTAAGAAAATGATTACAGCTAAATATTACTTTTGACGTAAGGTACAATACTTATTTAAGATTAAAGAATTTTTACCGACAACAGCCAAATAATATTAGTAATATTTATTATTCATTAAAGTTTGTTAAAAGTTTGTCTCTTAACAAAATTAATACATAGATTTGGAAAACACTGTATATAACTTATTGTATAATTTGTTTAACGCGCAGTGAAATAAGTAATTAAAAAAATAATGAAATTGTCAACGATGCCTTTATCCTTAAACACTCAATATCTTCATTTTTGGATGTTTTTTTTTAACTAATGGAAAATAACATTCAGTTCATCTAATATTAAATGGTCACTGCCGCACAAGAACGTCTGTGCCGATTCCAAATTGGACAGGACTCCTACCTAAGGTTGATCGTAGATGCATTGTTGGCCTTTAGGACTCGTGTGGAATGACTCATTAAAATCTTTCGCTTACTGCACCGATGTTACAAGTGATAAATAATATGTTTTATCCTTGTATAACATTTCGAATATTAAAAAAAAAAATAACCAAAACTCTGTTAGAAGCTCTCTTATAAAGAAACCTTATTTAATAAGAAACCAAGGGTTTTCCGAGGTGACCAAGCTTTTGACGAGAATTTTTTTTCGTTCCCACTGATTAACAACTTTACATTAATCGTTTTTGACCTAACTTTCGGTATGGGCCTCCTCTCAGAACGACAAGGGTTAGACCCTGGTCAATCACGCTTGCCAAGAGCGGAATGGTAGAGTTCACATACCTTCGAGATCTTTACAGAGAACTCTCAGATGTGTTGGTTTCCTTATGGTTTTCCTTGACTGTTAAAGCAACTGATTTTAGTACGCACATAACTTCGAGAAATAAGAGGCGCGCCTGGGAATTGAACTTTGGACCCCCGCATGTAGGCCGGAATCTTACCACTAGGCTAGCACTGCTTCAACATGGCACAATAATGGCATAATTACGTAAATTCAATTCGTTAACCTGCATTTTTTTACCGTAGCAATAAGTTATCGTACTCCGATGCGAATTATATAAAAAAGTGAGGCGAATGGAACAATGAACCAATTTTGATATAGTTTTTTAAACACTTGCGTAATACTACGGAGTAGGGAACAAAGCTTTGTAGAACGGAAGCAATGTAATTGAATTATTCGTGTAATATACTAAAACGAATAAAATTAGAAAAAATAGAAAAAATATTTAAATATTTCAGTACCTACATAAATTTAATGCAAGCATATAAAATTGATAGAAATGTCAATTCAATGTAGTTTCTAGGCGCATTTAGACCAAGCATACAAAGAGTTTTTCAAAGTCCTATTTTCTCTTGTTTTCTAAGTATAAACATGTTTTATAAAGTTGTGTAATCAATCAATATTTATTTAAGCAAACTATTCTTATCTGAAACGCAGTTAATAGACATTCACATACTTACATTAGTTTGATCTAAAGTGCTTTTTATGAGCGTATAACATACATTTTTATATTCCCTAGACGTTCATCAATAATTTCATAATTCGTATTCCTCATTGATACATCTATAGAGAAATCACCGCTTAATATTCACAAATATAACAGCAGAAAAGCTAACATTGAAGTCTTAACGTTGAACCTTGTGGCTTATCAACTCTAAGAGCAGAATGGTATACCAGAGATATGTAAAGCTTGCAGCTAGTTCTTTGTTGTTTTGGTCTAAACACCCTCATACACGTGATGTAACATAATTTTATATCGAACAATACATACAGCATGCCAAAATAATACAAATAATTACATTATTTACATATCGCAGTCACAACATTGCATTTCATTGCAACAATTTTCTAAATATGAACTAAAATTGGATTGTAGTTTTAGTCGTCATGCCTTATTGTTGTTCACAAAGACATTAGATATGGCACTTACAAATCTTCTAATCAGAAGCATATTACTGCGTATTCTATAATCGAATTTTTCGACATTAATTTCTCAGATTCGTGTACTTCACATACCAAAGAGTAGGAAGGACATACCAAAAAATATCTAAAGTTTGACGTTATACCTATTTTATATGTACGTATTTAATGCGTCTGACCAGAAGAAAGTTTCTATTCAATAACAAAAGATTTGTCGGTAAACTGAAACGTGCATACAGTCATAACAGAACACAGAACAAATCGTGCTAAGCGAAACACGGAAGGCGCCACAGGCAGACATGTTAAAAACCCTTACATTTTTCTGGATGGCGCGAGCAAGTAATGTGGAGTAAGGGGGCAGGGGGGAGTTCTCGTCTAACCACTGATGGTGAGCCACCACGCACCCCCGACAGCGATGGAAACACCGTTATTGGATCAGTGAATGCATGTGTATTGTTATAACAATGCGGCATAAGAACGCATTAGCACAAGTTAAATTTAAAGAAATCGTTGCAAGATAATATATAATTTCGCTATGTACAGGTAAGTGTAGGGATACACTTAGTCGACTTTGCTATTAAGGAGGGAGTAATCTTATTTTCGGACAGCATTTGAGATTCTCATTAAAAACTTTACGATTAATTGCAGCAATATCTGAGTTTACAGGTACAATGTTAAGGCAGTATTTAGATACATTGCGTGGTTATAACAAGTACACACATAAAAAATGAAAAAGATTCGTACCCCGTCAAATATGTCCATGACCTCGTCCCACCACTAGAAAAGAAAAACAAATCAAATCTCGTTGCTGCTTAGGATACTATTGATGGGTGACGTCAGGCGGTTAGTGTGATCTGTACTTAGTCTACTGAAATAATATATCCGTGAGTTGTTTTAAATGGTGATGATTACCAAATTAGTTGTAATTTATGTACTCTTTACCTGCTTAGCTTCTTTGTCAACTACGGAAGACTTCCCGGGGACGTAATTCTCTATTCTGCCGGGTTGGTTTTTATACATTTCTTGACTAGCCCGAGCCGATGCCAATGTGCTATACCTAAAACAACAGGCGTTGCAGTAATAAGATAAACCCGAAGGTTTTTACGCTCATTATTCCGTATGTGCCGTAGACACAAAACATTAGTACACAATGATCTATATCCCGAACAGATATCTAAATTCTTAATTCAGACGTTACGTATTAGACGGGGATCGACCCGATATTCTCTGCGCGGTAGACCAATGTAGTGTTTATAACTACTTCCACTAATATTTATGATTAATTAAAAGAACAGTGGCTCATTTTTTTTTCTGTGTTTAAAGAAAAAAAATGAGTAACTGTTACAACGGATTGGTCTAAACTTGACTTGTTCAATGCTTTATCTATTTTATAAGTGGAAGAAAAAAAAATCTTAGGTAACAATTAACCATAATAAATTTAAGATCATTAGAACATTCTATAAGATATAAAAGAATTTTGCACGATATTTATATAAAACTTAATGGGCACGGTGTTGTTAATTTTCAAATGTTATCGATATTACTATAGTTTATTACTTATTATTAGAAAGATATGGAGATGCGACGTCGTTCATTCTTCTATCTTCCTGAACGGATGCGGTCCTTCTCCTGGGTCCACTGGTGACGTCACTGTCGTACGCATCGCTCCACGTGCTGGAGCCGAGTCTGCTCAAACCGCCCTCGGGCTCACTCAAGTACCCCGAACGAGGGTCGAAGTACGCATACTGTGACTTGTTGCCCGCTGATTTTTGCGGCTCACCTACGAAAGAATGATTGATTAATATATCGAGAAATTATGTACTAACGTACAGTACATAATGTTCCAATGGTTTGATGGGACAATTCAATTAATTTTGCTTTGCTGTACTACTCAAGATATGGTAAGTTTATGAGTACATATTTGGAACGGAAACACATGTTCGGATGTGAAAGTAATTCAGGAGAAATTGATGAAGATAATTATGCAGATTAAATATTTTAATTATACAGAAAACACAATACATGAATGACTGACGAGAAATGTACGATGGATGCTTATTATTTTATTTTTATTTTTATGGAAGTTAACGATTTGAAATATTTGTGTCTAATTGATATTCATATTATAGTTATAAATACATTGACATTAATATTAAGTTAATTCTATGAAGTTAATTATGTCTATGGTTTGTATGTCTATAATTATACTAATAAGCAGTGGCTTAAAAGAAACAAATTAGGGATTTATTGATAATATCGTTAATTGTGTGATTATTTATAGTTAAATTAGTTGAAACTTGTAGTTAGTTATTTTAATGCACTTATTCTTTTTTAAATAATAATTGTTAAGTTTTATACTTTACACTACGACAACTCTGTTTTCTGCAAGATTTGTCAGTTCTGTATTAATATTAATGAGAAGCGTGATGTTCTAACCGTAATAATTTTATATTTTTATGAACATGTTACAATTATATTTTAACAAAACGCATTAAGATCAGCACACTAAAACTTGATTACAATCTATGTAAAGCGTATGTTTATGTACATTTGATATTAAGACAATGGAAATAAAGCGTTTGTATCGATTAAGGTAAATCTGAAACTATATGAAGTTATACAGTCACCGATGCAAATAATTTGGAAGAGTTTTGAAATAATCACCTCGACGGTTTTTGTATCGAATTGTCACATAATCCTCTGAAAAAGAAAATGTTACATATTTCATGGGCTACGTTGTAAAACGACTTATTAAAAAAGTAAATAAAATAAATAAAAAAAAACCGATTCAATGTAAAGTAACAAATACATTAAAAAAAATCCTTACCGTCATATTTATTTTTATGTATGGTGTCGTACATTTTTTTGTACCATCGTGAAGGGTCCTTGACCTCCTGTAAATGCAAAAAAGGTATTATATCACAGTGTCCAAATTAAAACGATTAAAAAATATCTGGTGCCATATTTAATAGCCTTGGAAATACATTTTTGAATGGCATGACTGTATGATGATGATAATTATAGTCACGAAATATCTTCAGGCTGTGTCCGTAATAGCCTATCTTCAGTATAATCCAGTTCTAAGTTTTTAATATATTCAAATTTATTGCTATTTTTCAACAAGCGTAATTAAAAGAAGTACGGCGCCATTAGCGTAATTAGAAAGGTCGGTGGGAATCCACCTCAGAATTTTGAGCAAGTATAGCAGGTATATTCTAGTGTTTGGGGTTTGAATTCCACACGCACTTTTGATTTTCCGAAGTTAAGTGTTAATTACAAATTATTTATATTTTGTTTTAACGGTGATAGAGAGCATCGTGAATCCTACATCCCTGAGAGTTGTCCATAACATTCTCAAAGGTATGCAAAGTCTAATAACCCACACTCGGACAACGTTGTAGACTAATGTCTACGTTTCTATTTTGAGAGGACACCCATGCCCACTAGTGGTACTGTAATTGGTTGATAACGATAAAGACGATAGCATGTGTGCTACCAGTTATTGGAGCGAGCAACCCTCCCTGCAACTGGAGGAGGCATATTCAATCACAATGTCCCAACCCGGATTAGTGGCGGTAGATACGGATTAATGGTCAACCCATCTCGGATGTTACTCAAACTGCCCGTACAGCTTCAAACAAGGTTTAACGATTGCTATCTAATGATAACTGGAGCGACAGCTTAACGTCCTCCACGAAGCAAAGCGTGCATAAAATTTTTATCCCCTAGCTGTCACCCTTCCAATTCCTGACCGAGCCCGACGTTGCTTAACTTTGTAGATCGGTTATGAAATACACAAGCCGTAGGTCTATGTTCGCGCCGATGTAGTATTAACTTCAAATGTACCATGACTACTTACAGATCTGAGAGCTACTGGCATTCCGTCTTTGGTAGTGGGTCCGATTCCTTCCACTTTCCGGTGGGCATCCGCCATTTTACTTTTGCCCGCGCGCTCGTAGTCGCTTCTGTCCGCGTCGCCCTCGCTGATGTAGCCTTGCCTTAAAGCATGAACTGAAAACGCAATAAGACTTCCTATATCTTTTCTTCTTATATATATTTATAGCAGAGAAATAGCAAACAAGTATTTTTTTTATGTGTGTAAAGTAGTAAACGAGCATGCAGGCCACCCGATGCCAAGTGGCCACCACAGCCCATGGACACCCACATCCAACCTCAAACAAAACCGAAGTTCCGTTTGAGGTTGTATATGGA
>DWKL01000762.1:0-17010 GCA_018249415.1 Phareas burnsi | reverse complement strand
TCGTTTGCTACTTTTCGAACATAAAAAAAAAAACCAGACGACATCAACGTTAATAACAATAACAATAATTTATATATTTCAGACAATGTCAATAAGATAATTGAAAAATTAATTTTAATATATGGTAGAACCATAGTTCGTCCGGGGAAATACCACCGCCGCTCTCATAATCCGCCGTGAAGCTGTTCTGTGTTTCGGTAGGAGAGATGCGGTGCTGAGCCGCTTACAGCGAGGCGACCATCTTAGTGCTCAGGAGTAGTCTCCGTATCTACGTACGACTTGAGATATAATGTCAGTTTTGTTTGAGGTTACATATGAGTTCCATGGGCTGCAGTGACCACTTAGCATCAGTGGACCTGCATGCTCGTTTACTATCTTCAAATAAATAAAGCGACTGACATGGTAAGATGTTTGGGTAGAGTTGGACGTAATGTGGACATGATTGTATTAAAAATTGCTACTTATATATAATATAATATATAAAGTCTATCATTCGGTATAAATTAGCTCATTCGTAAATTTTAATTATTCTGTTTATGTGACGTGTTTGAACAAAACACATTGTATCCCTAAATACAATGGCGATGTTGTCGCCACATTTGTATGTTTTGTCAATTTGCATTGTAATTACGATTTTGAGTAATTAACGTTAAAGCAAATAGGTATATTATTTTCGTTACATTTGGTTACTATCATCGATTCATTATTGTCCCATAGCTGGGAATGGGTCTGCTCTGTGCGTGTGTTTGTGAGAGTGTACGAAGTGTACCAATCCGCACTTGGTCAGAAGGATGGACTGTGGCTTAACACTCATCATTTTGAGAGAAGACCCAGAGAGGAGAACCAGCAGAAGTGCCCAGCTGCGGGACAGTAATAGATTGATGAGAACTGTTTTAAAATAAAAATTAGCAAATTACAGTTCTCAAATATACAAGCCGGTTTACATATACTTTAAACTTTTGTACCGAGGAACTCTATTCTCCAATCGGTCCAGCTATCTCGGTGTGAACAATAGGTGGTTCGACCTGGGAGGTACCCCCGCCGCCCTCATAATCCGCCGTGAAGCAACTCTTGTCTCGATTAGAAAAGTGTGGTTGTGAGGTATATTTACAAGCGAAGCGACCATCTTAGTCTTCATGAGTAGTAGCGCATCTACGTACGACCTCAGATACTTAACATCAAGTGACTTGCAAGGTTCGTTTGCTACTCTTCTGAGATAAAAAAAAATGAACAAAGACATTACGAAACATTTATAAAATATGGCTATTATTATTATAAAAGTTACTCGCCCTTATACGTATCATATCGTCATCATTATCAATCCATTAATGTCCCACTGCTGGGCATGGGTCTTCTCTGAGAATGGAAAGGGTTAGGCCATAATCCTCTAGGACCAATTGCGAATTGGTAGACTTCACACACCTTCGAGAACTTTACAAAGAACTCTGAGATATTGTAGGTCTTCTCACAAAGCAAGTGATAATTAATTTCTAATACGCCCATGACTTCGAAAATCAGAACTGCGGGATTCGAACCCCGGACACCTAGCGTGATAGGCCATATTTAAACACTGTGCTATCACTGCTTGTAACATCGAGTAATAGTTTTAAATGATATTGGAAAGTAATATTAATTTATACTATTTTTTCTTGTTCTCACACGCCGTTTCTCTGGCCCCACAGGTATATCGCTGTATATTCCCTAGGTGTTCGTATAAATTGCGGAGCTCATCAAAACAATGCGGCAGTAGCTTGCGCACGTGGCTTTTGACGCAGCGTTTGAAACGCTCGTATTGTAGGTATAGATTGGCAACTAGTACCTACCAATACTATATATATACCTATGTATAGGAAGTAATAATAGCCTATTAGTAAGGTTTCAACTTCTCACGCCGGAGGTCCGGGGTTAGAATCCCATGCGCTCCTCTGATTTTTCGAACTTAAGTGCATATTAGAAATTAATTATCGCTTGCCTTAACGGTGAAAGAAAACATCCATAAAGTTCTCAAGGGGATGCAATGTCTATTAATCGCCACTTAGCCAGTGTGGTCGATTATGGCCTAAACTTTCTCATTCAGAGAGGAAACCCATTCCCATCAGTGGGATAATAGTGATGATGATGATATTCATTGGGCAGACGGATATATTGAATATGACTTTTCTATATATTAGTCTAAAATTCACTGCTGACCACGAGAGAAACTAGATAGGGGAGGGAAGGAGGGGGTATTATAAAGCATATAAATGTCAAACAAACCAGGCACACATATAGCGAGGCGACCATCTTAGTCCTCAAGAGTCGTGACGCATCCATATACAACCTCAAACGGAACTTCGGTTTTGTTTGAGGTTGGATGTGGGTATCCATGGGCTGCGGTGACCATTTAAAATCAGGTGGCGTGCACGCTCGTTTGCTACTTTACAAATATAACAAAAAAAATCTTAAGTCTACAAAGTGGTAAGTATTCAATGATGTCCAAGGATATCTGTACAACCCCAAATAGGGTTGTAGTTCTATCCAAGGTCGGCTACAAATGCGTTCCCAGTCCTAAGGATTAACTGAGAGTGCCTGATGTGCCTCTAGCTTATCACATCTGCCAAATCTTTTTTTGGTGGATGTGGGTGTCCATGGGCTGCGGTGACCACTTAACATCAGGTGGCCTGCATACTCGTTTGCTACTTTACAAACATAAAAAAAAAGATCAGAACACAACTGAGTACCCGCTACATTGTAAAAATACTGTTTGTTTTGAATGAAAACCGCAGCGTTTATACGCTCAGTGCGTATTCCCCGTGTTTTGACGAGTATCATATTTAAGGGCGTACTCAGGGTAGAGCTACAAGGGAGGCTTGAGAGAACGGGAAGGTGTCTTTGAGTTGGTCTTGGAGATGTTAATGGCTGGCTCAATTCTGTAACTCCCATTTTCCATTTATAAAAGTGTGGTAACCTCCGTAGAATCTGAAGGCACAAAGGTCATTCTTATTTCTGCCTCATAACAATTGTATTAAACTCTGCTCTGTTCTGGATTGCAGGGTGAGGTTAGGCAGAAACAGCTACAGGCATTCCAAGTTAGTCCTAAGGGGTAGGAGTAACTGAGGGCGATCTGAGACAGGACTTCGGTCCTATTTGGGTTTGATTACAGATGTCCATGAGCGGCAGTTACTACAGTGGTAAGGAAGAGATAAATTCTTGAGGTGAACTTAGTCCTTAGGGATAGTATGGATTTATGGCTGGCCTGGGGTGGGATTTCAATCTTATTTGGGTTTGCTCACGGATGTCCGTGGGCCACAATGACTACTTACCATCAGGGGGACTATGTGCTTGTTTGCGAGCAAGCTATGGTATAAAAATCCAGTATTTTTATTTGGAAATTTCTATAATAGGTGGAATTTCGGTCACAGACGATAGTGTATAAATAGATCTAGGACACAGCTGTCAACCGCACGACTACGACAGATGAGATCGTACGGAACGCAAATGGAAAAGTTTAATCAAATTCAGTTGAGCCTTGCTAGTTTTACGTTTGATTGGTTACTGATAAGTAAAAACAAATGAACGTGTCTGTCTGTTATTTCAAACAAACTGCAATATTGTAAACTTTGCTATTAAAACTTTTACTCTTTGAATATATACTTGAGCAGATACCGCGTGGAATTATGTCAATGATTACAGAAGTAGGCCAAAATCGCTATGGCTCGCTACATAAGCCATATCACTATTATATGTAGTATTTTATATTGATTTGACTGATTTTTCTGAAGAAAAATTTTAAAATGAGAAAAGTGTGCGATTTTTATAATAAGTATGTTTTCATTGTAATGTGAACTGCATATACTTGAAATAGCCGCCAACCGTTGGCGGCTATCTATATTTTATATAATATATTTTTTTCCACGTTTTTCGTAATTGTTCATCTAATCAAAGTCAAGTATTCATCAAACATTTTACGTTACTAAGCACAAAATATTCATTTAAAATTGTTTTTCTGCCGTAGAATTTCGCCAGGAGTGGCTTAGAGTACTTTTTACCCCAAAAACATCTAGAAATCATGCGTAAAAATTGAAAACCGACGGTGGAGAAGCGTGTGAAAGCTCGTTGTTAAATAACATGTCGGAGGCTACGTTTCCGGCCGCCGATATCCGGCCTGTCAATGGCGCTACTTCCGGCCGTGGGTTTCGGCTTTTGGTATTGGACATCGAATTGAAAATATTTACATATCAATGGCTGAGCGGAATTTGTTCAAATATTCTTTCGTTGATTAAATTTGTGAGAGCAGATACACGAGCGTCGGTTATGCAGGTTTCGAATCCAAAACTGTCCTCAATTCATTAGCGCACAAGAATTAATTATCACATGATTTATGGTGAAGGGAATTACTGTGAAATCTCACATGCCTGAGAACTCTCTATGATGTTCTCAGAATGTCTGAGGATTTCTTATGTTGTTTATATATTATTCTCCTCAAAATATCTGACAGTTCCCTATATAATACTCTAAATGTAAACACTAACACTACTAAGAATTTCCTATATTGTTCTCAAAATGCTCTACAATTGCCTTAAAAATGCTCTTTTCGAAATGTCCGAAAATTATCTATAATTTTCTTATAAATCTATCAATCCAAACTTGGCCTCGCTTAACTATAGTTTTATCTGTTCTCATTCTGCGAGGAGACTGATACACAGCAGCAGGATAGTAATTTATTGATGATGTAGAGCTTAAGGTGGTAGAACTATAGTTCGTCCGGGTAGGTGCGACTGCCGCCCACATAATCCGCCGTGAAGCAATTCTGGTGATTTTATTATTGTTGGACATGTGCAATTAGCAGATACACGTATAGCGAGGCGACCATCTTAGTCCTCAGTAACGTACCTATATACAATTTCGGATAGAACATCAATCCTGTTTGAGGTTAGATCATCATCACATCTCATCATCCACCGTGAAGCAGTTTTTGTGTTTCGATTGGAGAGGTGCGGTTGTCGGGCAATCTTACGAGGCGACCATCTTAGTCTTCAGGAGTAGTGACGCATCTACGTATGACCTCAGATAGAATTTTACTTTTGAGGTTAGATGTGGGTCTTCATTGGTTGCTCTGACCAAATTTGTTGTTTCCAAAATGAACAGGTTATCTATATTGTTCTCAAAATCCCTCACAGTTCTGTATATAATACTCAAAATGTCTAAGGATTTCCTATATTGTTCTCAAAATGCTCTAGAATTGATTATAAATGCTTTATAAGTGGAATAGTAATAAATTGCTGATTACTTAGAAACAGTTCTATCTCTAACCGGACTCACCAGACACATACCGGGAATACCATAGCAGAAACTTTAACCAAACGCTTTAAAAGAAAAGATATTAATCAAAATCTTTTGGACACGAAACGTCGAGAGTAAACCGCACTGCGGCGCGTCCCGTGGGACCACACAGCTTCTGGTAATCTCCTGAGGTTATTTCGCGGTACGTAATACAATAGGTTTTTGCGGTGGGTAGACCTGCGGTGTTCGACTTCGGAGCCACCAACGCTATACTTCTTCCTGCGTATTTTTTTTGTTTTTATGTCTTAACCTAGCGATAAGGCAGACGCGCCATCTGATGGAAAGTGGTCACCGTCACCTATGGACATTTGAAACACCAGAGGAGTCGCCAATACATCGCCGGCTTTGAAGTCGAGCTCTTTTTGCTCCTGTTTTGAAGAGCCCCATGTCATAGCGTTCCGGGAATACCTCAGAAGGAAGTTCATATTTTTATATTATTCGTATTTTATATATCAGAAGAGTAGGAGAGCGTGCGGGTTACCTGATATTAAGTGGTCACTGCAGCCCATAGACACCCACAACTAACTTCGAATAGGATTTTTATACCACTTTTTAAATATGTCTTGGTCTCTTAACCGTAATATTAAATCCCCTTTTAAGATATCTAATATCAAAAATATCATCAATCAATCAATTAATTTTAATACAAAAATGTTATCATATATTAACGAATGTTATCATATATGATCAAAAATGTTACCATATATCAAGAACTGTTATCATATATATACCCGGATGCTATATGACATTCTACTGATTTTTCCTTATTTTTTTTTGAAAGCCATTTAATATTCTCACTGAGTTACGGAAAACGTTTCCTGATAATGTCAGTTTCCGAAAGTATATCTGGTTTACGGTTGAAACATTTTATGGGGGAACAATTATAATATTTTTATAAATTGGTTGTAGTCAGGCATTTATTTTTACATGTACATTAGTACAGTGTATTTCAGACAACCAATTAAGTATTATACGTCTCTTTAATATTTTGAAATTATCTGTTAAAATTATGAGCATATAAGTTCAAACACATACAGTAAAGAATTGTGTAAATTTATAGTTGAAGGTAACAACACGGAAGCAAAATTTTCTTACTTCGTATTGAGTACCCACTTAATATGCAATTTTAGGATAATTTCAATACTTGACGCTAGAATTCTTCAATACAGAATCCTCTTTATAGTCAAGCAATATCCGTTACTTACTTAAGCTAATGTTTAGATAAGGTCGTTCCTTGAAGGTTGTTTCTTTCAACACGCAACACTTGGGTACTGCATTTTGATTGAAGACGAGGCAAAAAAAATTAATAACGCTTTTTATACTCACCACCTTAGGGTTCTCTGTGTCGTGGGTGCTATAGACACATGCAGAGTACACAAACACCCAGACCCAAACAGAAATTTAAATACACCATTTAGCTGTATGCACGGCCCATAATCGAACCCGGGACCCTTTGCGTATCAGACCGGTATAGTGGTAAACATGGTAATGGCACCACGTGAGTTGTCGAAGGCAAATGTCACATCTAGATTATTTTTATTTCAATATTGACAATACAGCTATAAATTGTAATTTAGTTTATAATTGTAATAAATATATTTAAATACTAATTGCAGTTATTATTATACTTGTCTGTGATTTATTCTTCTCTGAACGAAATAAATTACAGTTGGAAGACACAAAACCTTCGATACGACATAACCCTAGTAAAACCAGATGTACTCTTTTACATTCAATTTAGTTACTTACACATGATTCTGACACTTCTTATCCTTACTACTTGTATTTGATTAGACTTCGTCATTTCTCATGTCATACTTGTCATAATAAAAAATAAACTTGGGGAACTCTGTACTCAACAACTTCAATCTCTATATCTTTATGGATATCATTTATAAAAACAAAAGTGTAACTAACAACCACATATCTCCAACCGAAATACAGGAATTGCTTTACGGCGGACTGTGAGGGCGGTGGTGGCACTTTCTCAGTTTAACTACAGTTCTTCCACCTATAGAGTAATATTGCTCTTCTTTCCATTTTGTGACAGGGCATGACCTGCAGTGACCACATAACATCCGGATTATATTCACGTTATTTATTTCTACGATAGAAAACCGACCTAGTCCGAGTCGGATTCACGCATCGAGGATTCCGTACAAACAAATTCTTTTTTTGTGATGTTAATACAAATGTACGGTTTTCGGATTTTTCTCTTTGCTTGTGCTATAAGACATTGCATCTTGTCAAATGTCATTCTAGGTCGACAGCAAGTACCCTCTAGGTTTTGAACTCCTTGCGAGTGTCAAAATATGAGGCATAAACAGCCATATCTTTTGATTGCGTTTACTTAAAAGCTTGATTTTTGACAGATCCATGAGTATACAGACCTGAGTAATTGATATTAATTTTAACTTGACACGTCCACCTCTATTTTGGTTCCTGAGAAAAATGGCCTTGACATATAGATAAACAGACAAAGAAGTAATCCTATAAGGGTTCCTTATTTCCTTTTGAGGTACAGAACTCTAAAAAGGGTCAAAAATATATTCAAACGACTCGCGTCGCACCACACGCAGTCCCACACGCAGAGACTTCCGGGTTCGATTCCCAGGCAGGCAAAATCAATATGACAATTAAAATTTCTGTTCTGGGTCTTGATGTTTATGCACTCGTCTTTGTATGTCCATGGCACACACGTCATAGAGAATCCTAGGGGTATAAGTGTAGAAAACGTTAAGCATTTAAGCTCTTTGTATGTCAATGGCACACACGACATAGGGAATGCAAGGGCTTTAAGCGTGGAAAACGTTAATTAAGCATTTAAGCTCTTTGTATGTCCATGGCAGACACGACATAGGGAATCCAAGGGCTGTAAGTGTGGAAAACGTTAAGCATGTAAGCTCTTTGTATGTCTATGGCACACACGACATAGGGAATCCTAAGGCTGTAAGTGTGAAAATTTTAAGCGTTACATAAAATATGGGGAGTGTGGAAATCGTATTTTTTGTATTTTCTAACAAACGGGCTGACAACCCTTTAAAACAAATCGTTAGCATTAAGAACGAAAACAACTCGCTCAGTCCTCGTTCGTTAAAACATTGTCTAACAAGGGATGCCAACTGAGTTCTATAACACAATTACTATTACTTCATCTTAGGCTTTTTTGGTAAATAAAAACAAAATTAGTTATTCAGTTTTGTAATAAAAACAACAAACATATACTTACATTTAGAACCGCGTGACGCAGTGGCATATACCGATCTGACACGTAGAAGGTTCCGGGTTCGATTTCTAACCATGAAGATATTTCAATGACCAATTTAGATTTATGTTCTGGGTCTGTGTGTTTGTGTATTCGTCTTTGTGTCTAACAAGGGATTCCAACTTTGTTTTATAAAATAATTACATTATTTCGTCTTAGACTTTTTTGCTACATTTAACAATAACATAAAAAAGCAATGAACCTACTTACATATAGACGACCTGCGTAGCACAGTGGCAACTATCGCAGTTTGATGCGCAGAAGGTTCGATTATGACCAGGCAAACGTCTAAATATTTTTTTAATGTTTGAAGAGTAGCGAACTAGTCACGGTAACTGCAGCTCATTTACACCTAAATCTATACTTAAACAGGACTGAACCCCTATCTGAGATCGTACGTAGATGCGTCACTACTCCCGAGAACTGAGATGGTCGCCTCGCTTCTGAGTACAACCGACAAGCACATCTCTCCAACCGAAACGCAAGAATTGCTTCAAAGCCAATTAAGCGGGCTAAACAATGAGTTAAGATTTCTGTTCTGGGTCTGTGTTTGTGTACTCGTCTTTGTATGTCCATGGCACCCACGACATAGGGAATTCTAGGGCTGTGGCCTTAAACCTTAAGCGTTGTATAGAATATTAGCTATATCGAATATAGAATCCTAGCGACCCGCCCCGACTTCGCACAGATAAAAAAGCGTATAATATCTAAGGGAGCGGCGCGGAGATGGTCGCATCAAGTCCCGTCATCGGTGTGACACCCGCACTTACTCCGCGCGATAACTCCTGCGATATTCATCCAAATTATATAACATAAAGGATTATCATAATGTGCATGAATGCTTAAGGTGACTAACGTAACTAGGTCCGTAAGGATTAATACTGTACTGTGTATACGTCTAAATAACGTTCCAATTACCGCATTGTATGTGACCATTATTTTAGAAGTTAGAATGGGTATAGAAAGCTATTCTTAAAGAATAGATATATCCCATCGCGGACTTTTCTATAGACCTATAAAAGAGGAATATACCAGCATACATTGTTTTGTTATATGTCAAAGGGATTAGGCGGCGTTTCCGATGACAGCTCCAAGACGGCTTGACGTTTTCCGACATTTTCAACAATCATAGTCAACTAATTTACATAAAACGTTAACAAATTATACCTAAACTTTCCTCATAAATCACTGTGTCATTGGTAAAAACCGCATGAAAATCAATTCAGTAGTTTTTGAGTTTATCACGAACGGACAGACAGACGCGGCGGGGAACTTCGTTTTATAATATGTAGTAATATTGATAGGCGGTAGGACCAGTTCCACCATAGAAGTATATCGACCACCGCCCGCATAATCCACAGTGAAGCGGACCTGACCATGACTGGTAGCATCAGTTAAACCTTTTATGTTTAAAGAGAAGCAAACGAGAGAGCAGGACACCTGATGTAAAGTGGCCGCTATAGCCCACGAACACCTACATGTAACCTCAAAAAACACTGAAGTTCTATCCGAGGCCTTCGTAGATGTATCCCTACGCCTTTGCCACTATTCTCGCGTAAAAAAAATACACGACCATAAAACTGACTCAGTCCTCTGGTTCTAAATAACAAGTTACGCAATTGATACGCGTATAAAGAAACAGTCCAATTTGCACCATTGAACGCGAACGTGCCGGGCCCTGCGTTATTTATCTTGATTTTGATACGAGCCCCGTCTATTTGTTAGCGCTTATTTTTAGCTGTATCGGTTCTTTCTATCAATATCATCGAAAATGTTTCAAATGATTATTTGACGCTTCTACTATAAAAACATTTATTGAGAATCTTTTCCGACTTAGTTTTTTGACATGGTTGATGTGACATACTTCACTTCGAAAATGTATTTTTTGTGCTACATTAGAAAAAATATTGAAAAACGACTCGTCTTTTTTTTATATGAGAAGAATAGCAAACAAGCGTGCAGACCCTTTGATGTTAAGTGGTCACTGCAACCCATAGACATCCACATCTAACCAAAAATATGATTTTAGTATTATTCTGGTGTTGCAAATGTCCATAGGCGACGGTGACCACTATCCATCAGGTGACCCGTTTAACTTATCATTAAATTAAGATATGAAAAAATCGCTTTACAAGGCTTTCTACATTCATAAACCGACAACAGTTGCCGTAGACAAAAACAAAGATGAGTACACAAATACCCAGACCCAAACCAAAAATCTAAATACGTCATTTATATGTTTGAATGGACAGAAATCGAACGCGGAACCCTCCGCGTGTCAGAGCGGCTTAGTTACTGCTGCGCCATAGGGCTCGTCAAAATGAATCGAAATTAACAATTTTTAAGATATAATTAACGTAATTGCAATAGTATACATAACGTACATGGTCATACCAATCACTCAGTACTCTGGTCTCTATACACGTGCCGGGGATTAGTTTGTATTGATTTACGCTGAGTACCTCGTTTATATTGATTGTGATCCGGGTCACGTTTATTTGTTAGAATTTTTTGGTTAAATAGAGACTTTTTTGACATCAGCAAATATTTTTTAAACCTACGTGGTACGTGGTAGATATGGACGTTCATGGGCTGCAGTGACCATTTAATATCAGGTGGCCTACATGATATTTGCATTGCTCTCGCTGCTCACATAAAAAAAACAGTTAGGATAAAATTCTTATCTGAGGTGGGCCACAGATGTGTTGCTACGCTTGAGGCTCCAGTAAGTATATCTTTCTTACCAAGCCCTTCAAATCAGCACTTCAACACAGCAACGCTTAAAACTGCTGTTATAAAACAGAAGTTATTATGGCAAAAGTTTTGATAGATGGTAGATCTATAAGTTCGGCCGGGGAAATACCACCGCCGCCCTAATAATCTGCCGTGAAGTAATTTTGTGTTTCGGTTGGAGAGGTGCGTTTTCAGGAACACTTTTAGCGAGGCGACCATCTTAATCCTCAGGAGTAATGACGCATCTACGTACGACCTCAAATGGAACTTCAGTTTCGATTGAGGTTACATGTGAGTGTCCATGTGCTGCAGATAGCACTTAACATCAGGTGGCCCACACACTCGTTTGCTACTCTTTAATCATTAAAAAAAACTTTCGCCTCAACTAAATTACCAGATGCATAAGCAAAATCTAAAATTAAATTTACTTCTTTATCCTTATTAATATGTTCCAACTTAACTTTTAATAAACAATAAAAAGTTGAAAAGAAAATAACTTTTTATCAGATAAGTTCTCGAATAAAGCATTCTATTACATCAAACGTTTCATACACGAGTTCTACTAATGAAACATCTAACGACATATCCAGGGAACTGATGAATTGAACATGTGGTTGGCGATAATAGATTTACTGGCACCGACACTTCGGCACCGCATGATTGATCTGTGGTTCAATCCAATTGAATTACTAGATAGTTTAGTTACCGCCAGAGTCTAGTTTCAGACGTCTTAATAAGATTGAAACTGTAATTAAACATTTTGGATTTAAAGGTAATTTAATATAAATTTTGTACTTTTCTTCTGTTATTTTTTTTTAATTATCAATATTTATTCAATTGTGAGTGTACAATAAAGAGTATCGTATCGTATCGTATCGTATAAATATACATGTAATGGAAGCAGTAATCGGCTTATGGTTATGATTTCAGCCTCTCACGCTGGGTTTTCGAGGATCAAATCCCGCACGCATCTCCGATTTTTCGAAGTTATGTACGTATTACAAATTAATTATCACTTGCTTTAACGGTGAAGGAAAACATCGTGAGACACCTACACATCTGAGATTTTTGAAAATTTCTCGAAAACGTGTGAAGTCTACCAATTTGGACTTGTCCAGCGTGGTGGACTGTGATCTAACGCTTCTCAATCTGAGATGAGACCCGTGCCTAGTAATGTGACATTAATCAGTTGATGATGATAATGATGATGAATAAAAACAGTAAACAAGAATATAGCCTGCCTGATATTAAGTGATCATCGCTTAACATGGCATGTTATAGGCCTCAAATAGGATTAGAAATATGCCTCAGCATTAATTTTGTCCCAATGCCCATGAAATTTTGGTGACCTCAATTTCCAACAAATAACTTCATAAGCTGGCAGCACCACCTGCTGTCTGTTGTTTGTTAATAGTTCGCAAACAATCGGTGAGGTAAAGTTTATAACCCCTTCGCTATGCAATATATGGTTTTGAGTCGGCAAACAATTTCTGTTTCGTTACAAGGGATGATTTTGATTAAATTTATTCGAAAGTACCCCTTGCTTACGAATTGGTTAGTGTTACGTGAAGATAAACTAATCTAGCATACATTTCAGAGAACAGTCATCGTTTTTATCATCATCATCGACTCATTATTGTTCCACTGCTGAGCACGGGTTTCCTCTTGAAATAAAAAGTGTTAGGCCATAGTTCACCACGCTAACCAAGTGCGGATTGGTAGAGTTCACACACCTCCGAGAACTTAACAGGGAACTCTCAGATATATACGTTCCCTCACAATGTTTTCCTTCACCTTTGAAACAAGTGATAAATAATTTTTAATACGCAACTTCGAAAATTTACAGGTGCATGCAGGATTCGAACTTCGGACACCCAGCGTGAGAGGCCCGGAATATTAACCACTAGACTATCACTGCTTATTTAAATATTACATAATTATGTGTATATTATATTATTTATTATATCTGCTGTATTCATAATTTTTTGACATGTGATTCCCAATAGGTTTGAAATTAATAGTGTGTATTGATTTTAATATCATACGTATGTATATTTCTTCTTTTGACTTATAGCGGCATAGCGATCACTGCAAAGGTTTGCTATGCCGAAGGCTCCTGCCACACAAGCAGACACTTAAATGATGAATTTAAATTTTTGCTCTGGGTTTGGACGTTATAGTGCTTATCTTTATATGTGTTCACGCCACCTACGACACAGAATTCCAATGAAATGCTATGTAGAAAGCATTATTATCTATTTATTGCTTTAGCAGATGACAACAGTGCCACCAGCGCCCGCCCAGCCCACGCTCCCCGGCATACCAGTGAACCATGCCAATGCTCGCGACTTCTCGCCGCCCGCCCCTACCCCTGCCCCAGAACATCTAACTACCCATCATCAGGTAACGTTACCTTTTTAATTATATTTTTATAGCATAGAAGTAGCAGAAGAGCATGCAATGTCCGATGGTAAGTAAGTGGCCACTGTCGCCCGTGGATATCTATAATCAGCCCCTAATAGGATAAATGATGTGCTTACTTTATTGCTTGATGTATCATTATACACCAAACTTTGCACTATTTGCGATTTAAATACCGCATGTCGTTACTACCCGTTACATAATTAAAAAAGGTGAGGAGTTTCAACTCTACCGTCCGTAATGGAACATTGGATAGTCTTAAAAGAATGTTTAAAGTGATCCAATATGGCGTAGAATACTGCACCCTCATCTGAATACTGCTCAGGTCTTACTTTCACCCTAATAAATTTGGTTATGATTATGGTTGATATTGAATAGTTTTTATTTTTTCCACGAAGTCATTGTTTATCAGAATCAAGAGAGATACCAATCTTTCCCACGTTAAATAACGAATACTTACAGTTAGATAATACATCGTTTAATTACAGCTAGCAGCCGGCCACACCGGACATGGCGTTCTCGTGGGTGGAGGAGTTCTTCAACAACCCCCCACACATCATCTGCTGGCCCAAAACTCTATACTGGGTCAGTACTTTGTCCAATACTAAAGTTTTCATTGCAGCTGACTCCGCATATTATCTGCCGGCTCAAAACTCTGTACGACGTCAGTACGCTGTTTCACATATTAATTTTTTTTTATAATTGCGGCCATGTGTATACTGACACAAAGCTTTTTTAAATATTCTTACCATTTACTAATACTAAATATCGCTCATCCAACAGAATAACGATATTAATGGATTATTCTATACAAACATTCAAAAGTTTCAAATTATAAATATTAACCTATTTTAATCGTATCAATGAATATATATATCGCAATATACTGAAAGAATAATTCTGATATTGTTTCGTTAAGTTCGATCTGAGGTCATATATATCTATATATGACTTCACGATATATGTCACTTCTCCTGAGAACAAAGGACTCCTATCAGCTTTTATATTTGAAGAATATCAAGCGATGTTAGTTAGCGTGCAGGCCTGATGTTAAGTGATCTCTGCACCCACATCAAACCTCAAACAGGACTGAAGTCTAATCTGAGGTTGCACGTAGATGCCTCACTACTTAAGACTAAGATGGTTGCCTTGCTTGTAAGTGTACCCAACAATCGCATCTCTCCAACCGACACAAGGATTGCGTCACGGCTGATTGTGAGAGCGACGGCTATACCTCCCCGGTCCAACTATAGTTCTACCTATTCAACTGCTGTAGACCAAAACAGCTATGCTACCGCCGGAGTCATACCACGAAGCCACGAAGTTCTACCATCTTGCCTCACTACTAATATATTTGCTAACATACTAATGCTCGTATTTATAAAGAAATAAAAGTATGTACTTAAGTAAAAACACTTTAATTTATCTATTAAAGAATAAATAACATGTTAAACATATTAAAATGTAAAAAGTAAAAACACTATTTAAGGAACCATTTTTATTTAATAATTCAGTAATTGCCTCAAGTTAGCGCTGTCAAAAATTAATCCCCACCCAGGAAAATCAATCAAATCAATAACGACTTTATGAAGTAACGGTGATGACTATCAAGAAAGTACAAAGCAACAAGTAATTACTACTTTATAAATACGGACATAAGCCTTAACACTCACTTACTACTAACATACTAACACAGGCGGAGGCGACATCCTGGGCCTCAGTAGCCCAGTACTGGGCGGGGTGTTGCACGCGCACCCAGCCCTGAGGGGGGTCAAGCCGGCTGCGATCCACGCCCTCGCGACGCAAGGTCGGTACGTCATTTTATTCTAGATACTAGATTGATTTCTCCAATCGAATGCCCTCTCACTGGACGCCATGACGACGCAGACAAGATTAGACTTCAGAAGCGCCGATGTTGTTTATCAAAACATTCGTGTAAACATTTTCACGCCTTCGTGTTCTGGTTAGAAACATGGTGCGTAAGACATTCCAATTTAGTCCTCAGAAAGGCAGTAATGTATCTGTAAATAACGTCTATTCAAGTTTGATTATAAATAAGAAAAAAATAAATTACGCTTACTTTACTCACAGCCCTGCACTAGGATATTGTGGATGCCATAGACATACAAATACAAAGACAAATACAGAAACACTCAAACCCAGAATAAAATCTAAATTTTTTTTTCTATCTCTAAACTTTTTGACTACATCTCTTGTTACTACTATAAATAGTAAGCAATAAGTAGTAAATCGATAAATATAATAAGATGTAACGATATTACAATTAAGAACGAATCTACCAGTAATCCTAATCGCGAAATAAGATATAATTTAAAAAACATCTTAAGAATTATTATGGCTACATTTTATTTTAATTGCGTAACGAATACCCATGATATTCGAAATATATATAGAAAATTAGATAGGTCGTAGAACTATAGTTCGTCCTGGAAAGTACCACACCACTACCTTCATAATCCGCGGTGAAGCAGTTTTTGTGTTTCGGTTGGAGAGGTGCGGTTGCCGGGCATCCTTACTGCCACGCGACCATCTTAGTTCTAAGGAGTAGTGACGCATATACGTATGATCTCAATTAAAACTTCAGTTCTGTTCGAGATTAGATGTAGGTGTTCATAGACTGCAATGGCCACTTAACAGGTGGCCTGCTCGTGTGTTACTCTTCAACCTTAAAAAAATATTATGTATATTTAACGTATTATCTATTACATACATGTTAAGCTATATTTATCATATTATATATGTTTGAATGCACACTGAATTTGTTTTTAATTTAATTGACCAGTCCTAAGCCTCCTGGACGAAATTTCAATTTCACATAAGTGGGATCTTTGTACAATTTTCTTTTCATATATTTTTTTAGTTATAATATTTAAGAGTATATTACTTGCAACAAATCGACGCTGGCTCAAACGTGCCCTATCTAGGTCTATGAGCAACAAAGCGCAAAATTGGTACAATAACGCCTCAGTTATACATATTTTAGACGAGCAATTGACCTAACCAATAATAACATTTTGTGATACCAATTAAACAAAAAATCCGACGCAAAGTAATAATTGTCTAATAGGTATGTCTATAAGTTTTTGAGCAAGCCAATTGCTATCAAGTTGACGACCCGCGTAGTTACTATACCGGTCTGACACACAGAGGGTTCTAGTTCAATTCCCGGCCAGGCAGACATCTAAATGACGAATTTAAATGTATGTTTTAGGTCTGGGTGTTTGCGTACAGGTCTTGTGTGTCCATGG
>DWKL01000761.1:0-17012 GCA_018249415.1 Phareas burnsi | reverse complement strand
GATTTTAAGTTTAGAAAAAGACTGAACAAAAATAAATATGTCACAGACGGTTCGGCTATTGCTTTTAATAATGTTAAATAAACATTATCAAAGTAAACTGATATTGGAGATAATGTAAATTACTTAGTATTTTTTAAAAGTAATATTTATAAAGTTTAATTTAGGTCGTTTCTAGACATACACAGGGGTCTATTAACATCTTGCATTCTTAAAAAATGTAGGTATTTGGTATTGAAGATTAAATTTCATTAATTTGATTTAAAAAGTCAAAAAAAATTGAATTTAGCAGTGATAGAGAAGTTGTGTAATGGTTTTCTGTATTTAGTGTGTCCCAAGTAGATGCTTATACGTGTGCTAGTTAGACATTATTTTAGTAACCGTATAATAGCGCTTTTGATTGTTGATATGAAATATCTAAATTTTCCTAATAATTGCCTTTATTAATAGTTTTGTTCTATTAGCAGTTAGTTATATTAACTTTTTCTTCTGCATTTTATGTTTTGTAAGAGTTTCCTTCTGCTTTTTCCATGTGAGCGTAAAACATTTTCCGGTAATGATTGACGTCAAAGAGTTTTAAAATTTGAATGTCGGTTTGTTAGAAATTTTATATCAACGCCTTTGCACCCGCTTTTACTCACCCGCATGTTTGCATGTTTCACGTTATCGACACTGGATTTTGGGAAGTGCATGTTTGGAAATATAAAAAACGGGTAGGTTTTTTCAAAACCACCTACCTATTAGTGGCGTGTACATATTGCATGGAGCGTCCTCGAGAAGTTCTAAGAAGGCGTGTGTTCTCAGGTGGAATCTCTGGAAAAGCAGCTAGCTTTGACGCAGAAAGCATTAACGCAGTGTAAAAGGAAATGTGACGAGAAAATGAAGACGATCAGCCACGAGCTGTCGATAAAAACGGAGGAACTCGAAGAGTTGAGGAGCGAAACGATGAGGCAGTCTTACCACGCGTCTCGAATAGATTTAAAGCCAGAAAGAACGGAATATGTGGATGAGGGTTATTCTATATATACGGCGGTACCAAAGAAGACTGATTACAGCAGGATGCACCACAGCATGAGCTATATTACTTCGGAAACCCGTTGCTCGTGTCCGTCGATGAGGAATCAACTAGTCAGCCAACTAATCGACGATCTGTTTGATAGAATCCATAACACTGTTGATGAAGATCTGACGAGGTTGTGCAAGGAAATCATGCCCGTGAAGGGTGAAGTGACAACGGAAACCAAATCGAAAATCACAAACTATCTCTTAATGGCGATATCGAAAGAACTCATTAGATCTATAGGAGATGCCGACGCTAAGACTGATACGGAGGTGAGTATACGTTATATTGTAATACAACAATCATTTGTGACTAAAATTGAAGTTGTAACAGCATTAGATATAGACTAGTCACTAATTTTGACTAATTATATCAATCTAATAATGGTTATGGACGATATTTATTAATTTATAACGATTTTTAGTTTAAAGTTACAGAAGTTGTTTATCGATTCACATTTTCTACTGTTATTCACTATTTCGGATTTCGAGTCTTTTGACATAGCATATTTCTACTTGCACACATAAACTGTCTACTTGTGTCTCTACTTCATCAGAATTTCCAATTTTTTCTAAATACGCACACACAACATCTACTGTGCACATTACACGATACCATTATCATAACACTTTTTATGTCCACGTTTGATGCACACGAACACACTTACTTCCACGTCCTCATTATGATTTTTAATTTAAGGTTATTCTTCTAATCCACCGAGATAACATTTCAGGAGTGGCAACGCGCAATATCCTCGATGGCGTACTCGTATAGTGGTGGCGACGGTCGTGGCGACTGGTCGCTGCGGCTGGCGACTTGTACCGAGTCAGGAAACGCGGGCGTGTTGCAAGGCGCTTCAAGGCTTGCTTCGGTGAGCTGCGCTTGCGCCGCCGCGAGGCTGTGCGCAGCGCTGCCCGAGCTGGCCGACAGCGTCAAGAGCTGTCAGGAGGTCAGTAAATTGTTTGCTTGTACGATAGATGTAATCGAATAACCGAATGACTACAATAGACTCGTCATGCAAAGGTGGTGGAATACCCAGTTCGTCTCCAGAGGCACCTATCTATTTCTGCCGTCTGTCAAAAAATCAAGACACCTTACATCATTTGACTGATATCTCCACGGACTGCAGCAATATTATTAATCTCATTTTTTGGTGCTGTTCTTTCGTCTTTCCTCGTTTTTTTGTTATCCATTAAGAGTATTTTTGGTTAAGTTATTTATATTCTCATAGATTTGATCATGAAATTTTAATCATTCGTAGCGTTTGACACAAAATATTTCACGCCTGAAAACCGGAAGGTTGGTCTTTGTTCTCAACTTAATAATGTAGTGACTTTGGTAGACTGTTTTGTATTAGCTATTTATTTAGAAGGTGCCAGCTAGTGGGTATGTGTGAGCTAATGTATATAGGTTGATTGTGGTCCAACGTCGGCTCGAATACTTTCCCTTTTTTTTTATTCTGGAAGAGTAGTAAACCAGCGTGCTGGCCACTTGACGTTAAGTGGTCCCTGCAGCTCACGGACACCCACATCTAACCTCAAACAAAACTGAAGCTCTATCCGAAGTCGTACGTAGATGCGTCACTACTCGTGAGGACCTAGAGATGGCCGCCTCGCTGTAAGTGTGCTCGGCAACCGCACTTCTCCAACCGGAATAAGAACTGCTTCTTGGATTTGAGGGTGGCGGTGGTACTCCCCCGGAAGTTGTTCCTTTAACACGTTGACTGCGACGCTAATATTCAAAACAATCCACCCGTGCGGCGCGTAACGCAACAGGAGTATTCTAGTACGGCGGCACACACCGTATGCGTGCAAGCTGCATGGGTGGTGCGGACAGTAAATTATGATTATGTATTAAATCAATAAATGTATTAAATCTTGGCGTGTTAGGCTATTGACCTGAAAAGCGTCCTCAATATGCCTTGACCGACCGTCGTAATCTTGTCGTTAAGTCACCCACCCTGCACCCTCATCATGCCACTCTGAAATTCGCGTGCCTTACGACATCACTGAGTTGTTATAATAGCGATTATATCAACAACAAAAAATCTTACAAAACTTTCCATTCATTGTTACAGGAAGTTCTTGATCATGGCGATGTCAAAATCATGGAAGAACAGTTAGCGAATGCGATCGAAAGTATTGTTGTAAGTAGTTATTTATTGCCTTGTCTATTAACATTTTTCACTCACATAACATAGATAATCAATCCTAAACATAGAAATATGTTTTACAAAATCTTTAGACAGGACTCTTGTTTATTTGGGTTCATTACAAGCAATGATAGCCTAGTGGTTAAGATTCCGGCCTCTCATGCTGATTTCTCATGCGGGTTCGAATACTGCATGCAAGTTTGGTTTTTCGAAGTGATAATTAATTCCTAATACCCACTTTGTATTAGACATTAATTATCACTTGCTTTAAGGGCGAAAGGAAAACATCGTGAGGAAACCTACACATTTGAGGGTTTTTTGTAAAGTTTTCGATGGTGTGTGAAATCTACCAAGCCCCACTTGGCTGACGTGGTAGACCATGGCCTAACCCTTCTCATTGTGAGAAGATACCTGTGCCCTCCAGTGGGTTATTAGTGGGTTGATAATTATAATGGTAAACGTATTTTGGACAGCAGTAACTACATAACATCGTATCGACTATTGCTACTTTATTAAACAAATAAATATTTCCTAACGCCTGTGTCCTTTTGTGTTTATGTTTCGACGAGTAAACGAGCAATTGATATCAATTTCATGATTGTAACATTTCAGAATTGTCCATCTTGTGCGTTGGGTACAAATGCGATAGTTTGGAGCACGGACGTGTAGAGCCGCTAATCGTGTAGTTTTGTGTAAGTATTCTTTTAATTTTTGATGTGAACACTTCTTTAGCAACTTTGTGATTTGAAACTCGATGTAACGAAAAAGCGACACTAGAAAGAGACAAATACATCCGTCTATAACATTTTGCCTGCGAGAGAATGAGATAGATTGTACATTGTAGCGTTTCGTATTATCTCGGTATCTTTGTGCGGTGCTTCGTTGCCTCCTCACTCTAGTCTACTAAGTGTCGTACATATGTATGCTTGTGTGCGCCTGGATATTGCCGAGCCAATCCGAGAGACAAGGCCTCGTGTAGTGAGTATAATATCTATATTGCACTGCCAACACTTGCTCTAGCCCGAGCGTTCTATGTGTGCATATGTTTGTACGTGTGTAAATGCGTATGTGTGCGCCTTTGTAATTCATCTCATTCTCTCGAACTTTTGTTTTCTGAAGCATTCACTTCTACCGCGCGTGGATTGGACACATTTTTGTTTTGGTATTTTGGAAGAGTAGAAGATGAGCATTATTATATTATATAAGTTGCAATAATATTGAATTGAATGACTGATAATTAAAAATAAAAAAATATTGATACAAATTAAAAAAAGACGGCCCGTCCAGGCGGTTACCATACCGGTCTATCACACAGAGAGTTCCGTGTTCGATCCCGGCCAGGCAGACATATAAATGATCAATTGAGATTTCTATTTTGGGTCTGGATGTTTGTGTTCTCGTTTTGTATGTGTCCATGACACTCACGACAGGAAATTCTAGTGTGGGACTATAAGTATAGGAAGTATTTACTCGTTGGCTTTTTGTAGAAAGTCATTTTGGTACAATAGAATGTTAAGAAATTAAGTTTCGTTATGTATAACGTTATCATAACGTTTAATGACGTATTTTTTATGTTAATCATTATTTTCCCCTTCGTTACAGGTGTTAACCTCCACCGACCTCACTCTGGTGCCTTCATTAATCTAGCCAGTTATAAGCGACCTGTATATAATTTGTATTATACTAATTATAAGTATAATCGTAAATAATATCTACGTAATACTAAACGTAAGCGAACACATATCGAACAAAAGCGTACCTTCATTTCGACTAAGTTTTACGAATTAAATATTCTTAACGAGTTTTATCATTTTATTTTATTTATCGTTTCCGTGCCAACCGTGTTTCGAAATAGGTTTTGTAAATAGTTATTATCGTTTAGATTTTGATTGTAACGTCCGTATACTAAAGAGAACTCACAAATTGACGTTTGTACTTTATCTATTTCATATATTGAAATGATATTATTATGTTGTTTTGATAACGAAAATGAATTTCATTGGTGAATTAAATGATTATTTAAAACTATTTTGTTTGTTTTTCTATGATATCCGCCTTCATGTTTTTTATTTTTAAAGAGTAGGAAACGACAGTGCAGACCATCTGATGTTAATTCCTCGTCGCTGCCCTGGACACCCATATCTAATCTCAAATAGGACTGCAGTCTTATCTTGTATAATTATTAAATATAGTCAAACAGGACTGAAGTTTTATATAAAGTAAGTAGGTGCGTTACTGCTCCTGAGAACTAAGATGGTCGCTTCGTTTTAAGTGTACCCGGCAACCACCTCTTTAACCGGTACACAGGAATTGCTTCACGGCGGATTATGAAGGCGGCCGTGCGCCACGGATGAACCATAGTTCTACCACGTATTAAATACAAATGTCCATGGGCGGCATTGGTTCCTTAAAGCATTATGGGCATCATGCCTATTGGCTTCTATTTTGTAACATGTTATGAAGCCATAATATTTTAAAGGAAACAACTGTTATTGGGTCGACTCCGGAGGTACCCTCGTCACAGCAATTTCTGCTTTATAACAGCTGCTAACAAATTGCTGTATTCTGGTTGGAAGAGTAAGGAAAAAACACACGAGGAGTTCGAACTTAGTTCTCAGGGATAGCAACGCGTCTGTGGACGTATGTGTCGTGTGAGGGTCTCCATCAGTTAGGACTACAAAACTATACGTGGTTCACCACCAGGACCCCAGTGCTCACCATCACTTGGACTGAATGCTCATCCGCTATTTCTATACTAAAAAAATATATAAATACTTTTAAGAAAAAAGACAAAACATGTCACAGTTCTTCTATCATCGTTTAAAATTGACACACATTGTTGACACGAAAAGGCTGTCTAGAGCCGTTCAAAATTAAAAATACAAAATCTTCGCAAAAATGGCAAGATTCGGGTAATATTCCTTTTATATTAAATTTAGAATTCTATGATTCAATCATGTTCCAATATCTTTTTTAGCAAATCATTGTAAGATAAATGAAAAGTTATACTTTGGGATATAAATATATGTACGCTATGTGTTATTCTTTTCCATATATCATTTAATTATGTATAAATTGTCAGTTATAAAGTAATATATATAGTAAGGGATTCCAGCATCGCTATGAATCTCGACTGCCACTCTAATGGTTCAGTTTTCAAATCAAACCATTCGAAGTCATGGTACCTGTGGTTTTTCGCTCATTTGTGTATTTAAAATGAACTGTTACTTTTACATTGATATAATACATCGAGACGTGACGCCTGAGAATTCTGGATAATGCTATATGAAGTTACCAAATCGCCTTTGACCAGCAGTGGACTGACGTCAATCTTTATTATTCGGAAATTGGGCTCATGTCCAGCAATAAGTTGGTGAACTCAATCTATGAGGTATTACTACATGCCACCTGCCTGACTTCAATTTTCCCTGCTGATTACCACAAATTTATCTTTCAAAATTTCGTACATCTTATATAGAACGACAAATATATAAAGCACAAATCGTAGAATGAAGTGGTCATTTTACACCACCTACACCACCACCATTTTTTTATCTGGTTACAATCACAACCAAAAATAAAATGTAATATTCCCTTTTGCCTACAGGTAGTAAAATCGGCGAACTTATGTTGTCAAAGTGCGTCATCCGTAATCAAGTCGCTTATAACCACTCCACCGCCCGTTGAAAAGCCCAAGAAACATAATTGTCTAAAAGATAATAAATTTTAGCAAATGTCCGCTACAAAGCACCAAAACGAAGACGGTAAGTTGATATCTCAAGTGGATGTCAACTCCGAAAAACTCTCCCATAAAGCATCACAATGTTCGTGCTTAGATTGTGACTCTACAGGTTGTTTCACGAAAAGGAATAAGGATCCATGCCAATGTGGAACATGTGACCTTAAAAATTGCTTGTCCTTATCAAATAAAATTATTCAAGACAGGAAAGCCGGTGATCTGAACGACACGGCAACGAAAAAGATAATTCGAGAAGTAGTTACTAGGGAAACAATTGAAAGTTTAAAAAAAGTTACGGAAACCTTGTATGGGTATGATAACATTGATAATTTCGAAATGGTTACTGAAAGACTGTCGAAACTTAGCGACAAGAAAGTCGAGCCTGTCCACAAAGCTAATGAAGCTAGCGACAAAAGTGTCCATGAAAACAAAGCTGGTATTAAAAAAACTGATTATAAAGAATGTTGTAAACGACCCATTGTTAAAACTCCTAGTACAGACGTAAATATTCAAAAAGAGGGTGACAACACTGCCACTAAATTAAGTGCTCAAGTTATGAATGTTCCTTACGATGATTTACACGAATCGGTTCCTTCTAATCAAGTCTCAGAAGACAATCCATTATTGAAGCTTAACATTTTTAAGAGAATAAAGGAGATTTACGAAGCTTGTAGCTGCAAAGTTTGTGAATGTATTTCTAGCAAACCTATTACTGTAACAGATGAGTTTTGTAAATGTAAGCCTTGCGATTGCCATGATTGTGCAAATTTAAGAAGAAACATTGAGGGGAATATTATTAATATGCCCCATTCAGGATGTCCATGCATTCGATGCGACCGTAAAGATTGTCGTGGGATCGTGAAAAATGCTCCCAATTTACAAATTTGTGATTGTGATCTTTATACTCAGTGTATAGAAAACTTTCCAAAACCATGTAGTTGTGACCCTTGTCAGTGTATAAATTGTAAATCGTTAAATGATCGATCATCAAAGACAGTTGATTTAGCACAAGGGAATGAAATAGCCCAAAGAGATATCTGTCACTGTTCTCCTTGTGAATGTATTGAATGTAAACAAATATATAACAGAACAAATCCAACCATCATGTGTACAACTTCCACAGAAATGGCCAGATATCGTAATTGTCGCTGTGAGAATTGTCGTACAGAACGTTGTCAATTTGGCGAGATTGAAACTTGCACATGTGAAAGGCATAGAAGTATGAGAAAATCATTTGAAAAGAACTACAATGATTATGATATACGTATGGTTATTGTTGATAGCAATAGCCCCTTTAATCAACGGAAGGAAAGTATTTTTAAAAATCAAAACCCTATTGCGTTATTTGCATCTCTAGAAAATAATTATCCATGCAATTCGACTAATAAACGGATGTGCAGATGCAATGACTGTGAATGTTTAGTGTGCCCTGATAGAGACGAAACTTTGAGACGTAAAAGAGAGTGTCTCCTACGGCCTCCTGTTCGGATAGTCCACAACGCTATAAATTTACCCACGTCAATCATGAACCCCTGTAAATGTGCGCCTTGTGAATGTGAAATTTGTACTAAAAAGGACAGGGAAGATAGTATCCCGATGCACAGTAAATGCAGATGTGATGTTTGTGATTGTTTAAACTGTGATAAGGCATCGTTTCCTGCTTGTAGTACAGTTATCAGAAAAAATGCAATGCCGTTAAAAAACTTGAACAGAAATATTAACTGTAACTGCAACTCTTGCGAATGCAACAGTTGTAGAAAACTGTTAAGCTGTACAAGTCAGAGTAGTGTCAAATTTTATTCTGACGGAAAAAGTGTGGAGAGAAAAACGGCTCGATGTTTAAGAAAAGTATTGCTCTTATCACCTTGTACGTCTGAATTTGATAATTCAAAAAGGACACACGTCAAAAGTGTGTCGTCAATAACTCTGAGTCCAAAAAAGGAATCCAAAAAGTCCACAGAAGGCATATTCAGACAACACATTTCCACTTGCCATATCATTCCTCAAAGCTATTACGCGCCTAATAGTCTGTCATCGAACTCTAAACAAGTTTTTGGCTTTAAAGGAAATGTTTCACTTAATATAAATTATCCTACAGAATCTACCATCTACTCGTCAAACCAAGATAAACATTTAGATAAAACATATGTCGACCAAATTACTTTAAAAACTCTTAGACTTCCAACTAAGAGTAGGGATAAATTGAGTGAGCCGAAATGTAACGACTTTAATACCATTCATGATATACCTGTTAAAATATCTTCTAATGATTCAGATCAATCAGTATCGGTTTTTTGGACATGTCATAATGAAACTTCATATTCAAATATTTTTCCTGGGAACATTAACTGTACGACACCTGAAATGATAAATGATGTCAGTAAATGTTTGGCAATAAGGCACGAAACAAAATATGATGGTATTGCTGCTTGTTCACGTGCAGGATATGCAAAAAAAGAATTATTTGAAAAACCCCAACAACAAAGCAATCAAACCATTACAGACAACGAGAAAACATTTGTAGGAGATTCTTTTATAGAATGTTTGAAAGATTCAGATTATAATAGAAATTATGAATATATTTTTAATAATGAGCATGATATTCTTCGCTTCGAATCACATAAACACACTGATCTTTTCAGTATTCCTGTAAGAAATAGGAACAAAGAAAACGGAGAATCTCAGATTGGCAGCTATTCAGATCTTACTATAAGTTACGAAAGAGCAACAAAAGTATTACAAGAAGCGAACGTCTTTTCACTGAAATTAATAAAGATGTTAGATAATTTCGATAAAGCTAACAGGGAGTTGGAAAGTCAATCACAAAAATATAAAAAACTTCATAAGTATCTTTTGGACATCAATAATGGAGAATTCAATAATGATAATACAAACTTGTCAAAATTTTCAAAGCCATATTATGAGAAAATATCAGATATTTGTTATGAACATGAAAAAACGATTGAAGAAAATATAACGAATGAAAACAAGGCCGAAAAAGAATATGAACAATCTACAAGTAAGCCTTTGGAAATTAATAATTTACAATATACGCAAGATATCTTAAGGTCTTTACGTATTGGTAATTTAGAAACGAAATGTTCAAATAGTGCCATTGCACAAACCGATAATATTAGTGAAAGAAAGAGTAAAGACACTGAATATTATGTTCCACAAGAGACAATAATACAAGCTCACGAAAACAAAGCTTTTAATAAATCCATAGACATTTTACTTAAAAAATCGAAAACGTCACATAGACTTATTTCCAAATCTATGAATCTCGCAACAAGCTATTTAAGTCAAACTGCAAGCTCAAATGAAATGGAAAAAACTAACAAAGAAACACAAAGATTATCTTCACTAATGAGGAAATTGGATTCTGTGTTTGGAAATACGACAAGGGTGGATTCGGCCGTAGCAACTGATAGTATAGAAAATAATTTAGAAGATAATTCTGAGGTTTAAAGTTATTATTATTTCAGTAATATTTGAATAAAAAAAAAATTAAATTATTATTACTGAAGTATATTTGAAGTTATACTTCTTTTGGGGCGTTATGAAAAAATGATGAGAGTGAATTTTTAAAATGAGCGCGCACCATATTCCGGAATACGTCAAATCCGCTTGTTTTTAAATTAAATGGAACTTAAGTTGGTCTTTACCATTCCCTCTACCATTTAAGAAATATAACATCTTTCAATTTTTTTTTATTATGATTATTATTTTCTTCACGGTTTTAAGTTCGCGGGTAACGTACAGATACAAGTCCTGTTTTATTTTATTGAATGAAAATGTTAGTTATTTTACGTTATTATTCGTAGTATTTGATGTCATCTTTCATTTAACTCGGTTCAGATTTGTTTCAATATGTAAAAAAATAATTTGCGATTAACGCCAAAGAACTATAACTTCTCCCGTGCGTTTAGACATGCTATTCTTTTATTTATTTTTTTCCTAAAATAACTTTCTCGTAGCAAAAGGACGGAAACAAATGGACAATTTTTAAGAAAAACCTGTATCTCAACTCTATGTCACCTGAAAGCAATCGAAAGACATTTGGATATCCAAAATTGGAATTGGATGTAAAAGAAGCTATTCAAGGAATCACATTACATTCTCCTAATCAAAATTCATTAAAAATGGTTACAAGAGCAAATAAAGCGTTGGTATGTGTGGCATTTCACTTGTTTGTGAACTTCTTTTAATTATTTTATTCTGCTTGGGGCAATTAGTGTTTTTAGGAAATAAAACGAGCTTTTGTAACTCTCTGTGAAGTCCATTTTGTGGAAAAGTTCTGACCAAATCGTCGCAGTAGTTGTCAAATTACCCATACAGACTCATACACAAACATTTTAAAAATTATTTATGGTTTGGTAACATATATAAGCATAATATAAAAAGAAAAAAAAACATTGATTCTAATATCATAGACAAAACCTTACTTTCTAATTCATACTTACAGTTACATCATCATAAAAAATCGATTATTTTAACAACAAAAATCGATCAATAATTTTGTTTATTTATAGTAACATATAGTACAATATTTTACTTGTATCTTCGATCGTCTACTAATTGATGATCGAAGATTCATAAATTGCCTAATAATTTCAGACTAATTTGCGAACTGAAGTGAATATTCTTCTAAACATGCCTATATTGCAATCTAATTCGGAACCTAAGCAAGAAGCAGATATCGATAATGGTAATAAATGGAGAACAAATGTAAGTGTCTAAAGTAAGGGACAAATATTAAGTGCACAACCAATTCACATACGCCCATCGACATATTTTCGTACGTAATGGTCATCAGTGCAGCCCTTAAGCTACAATGGCGTACGTACCAAAACCATTTTTCGTGTGGTGGACCAAAAAGATGTTTATTTTTTTTTAATTGGTGCAAATTTTTAACTAGACATTGTATTCAAGAGATTGAGGTATCAAAAACTAGTAATAGAGCACTCTGAAATAGTGAAACATTTAATTCGTATTTTACTGATTAGAGGATTGACCAGCTGTACCATGTCTCCATTAAGTATACCTTGGTGTACCTAATGGACATATACAGACATGTTATGTACTTGGTATATATACCTTTTGTCAATTTTATTTAAAAAGTGGGGAATCAACTGTCCCCAGTCTCCCCTACTGATTTCGAAGACCTCAAAATGTTGAAGTCAGCTAGATATAGGATAACGGCATTTAAGCTCAAGGACTACAACATTGTGATGGCGATAGTCAGAATGGTCTTCACTGTCCACTAGACTTCTAATGGAATACTTTAACTTATGAACGTAAATCAACTAAATTCCATATTTAGTAAACTTAAAAGCGAGACGACCATAGCAGTATTCAGGAGTAGTAACTTCTCCGTACGACCTTGATAGGACTTCATTAATGTTTGAGGGTAGATGTGGATATCTGTGGGCTGCAGTGACCACTTAAAATCAGGGCTTCTGCCCGCTCGCTCGTTACTCTTGTAACGTAAATAATAATAATAATAGTAATATGTAATTATAGGGCAAAATTGATTTAGAACTTAAGAGCATGTCAAGTACTCTGTCCTCGCAAACTTACCATCAGACGGTAACTAAAGCTGACAAGGAAATTTATTTTAACAGTGATCAAATAGCTCGGGTAAGTCAAGTTATAGTATTTACGTATATATATTTACTTTTACGGTTTTATGTTGAAATGACATTAATGTTATTTTGTTCGTTCGTTGATTTAAACATTACATTATGAAACAGTGCGACTACATACTTATATAGCAAATAGGGAATGCATTTTAATCATCATCGTCATCATCATCGACCCATTAATGTCCCACTGCTGGGCACCTCTCAAAATGAGAAGGCTCAGACCATAGTCCACCACGCTTGCCAAGTGCTGATTGGTAGACTTCACACACCTTCGAGAACTTTGCAAAGGACTCTCAGATGTGTAGGTTTCCTCACGATGTTTTCCGTCGCCGTTAAAGCAAGAGATAATTAATTCCTAATACGCACATAACTCCGAAAAAAATTGAGGTGGGTTCAGGGTTCGAACCCCTGCCACTCAACTTGAGAGGCCGGAATCTTAACCACTAGGCTATCACTGCATTTTAATACATAAACGAAATTTGCCTTTAAAATTCGTAAGGAATGCCATTCTACCGTGGATAAGAATAACAAAGGGTTTGATTAACTATCGATGATTACACTGCGTCTCCTGGCTAAGTTGATTTCATCATTATCATCATCAAGCCATTTATGTCCCAGTGTTGGACATGGGTCTTCTCTCAGAATGAGAAGGATATTAGGCCATGGTCCACCACGTTGGCCAAGAGCGGATTGCTAGACTGCACATCTTTGAGAACTTTATGAAAAACTTAGATGCAAATGACCTTTAGAAAACCTTTTCAATCTTCATTTTGTAACTAACAAACAAACGCTTTCTACACCCATAACCCCACACTAGGGTTCCCTGTATCGTGGATGCTATGGACACATACAAAGTAGAGTACACACACACAGGCTACATTGTATTACACATTGACTGCGACGCTAATATTCGAAACGATCCACCCGTGAGGCGCGTAACGCAACGGGCGTGTTCCAGTACGACGGCACACGGCGTATGCATGCGAGCTGCACGGGTAGCGCGTCAGTAGAACACGACAGGTGCGTTTGCCGCAGTCAACGTGTTAACGGATCCTAATATGGGTACAGGAGAGCCGTGAAGCATTGAAAGTGAGCTTTGTTGGTCTTCGAAGAATATCAGATCACACTGTGCTCGTGAAGTGGAACGTGCCGTCGTGCCTGAAGGACGTCGAGGGTTATGAGGTTAGTGTATTTTTTTATGTGAATGGAGTAGCAGACGAGCGGGCAGGTCACTTGGTGTTAACTGGTCAGTGTAGGTCATGGTCAGCCACATCTAACTTCAAACAAGAGTGGAGGTCTATTTGAGGTGGTACGTAGATTTTACTCCTGAGGATTAAGAGGGCCGCCTCGCTGTAAGTGGACCCGGCAACCGCACCCCTCCACCGAAATATGAATTGCTTCACGGCGGAGCTACCATACTAGAATATACATGTTATGTTACACGCCGCACGGGTGCATTGTTTTGAATATGAGCGCCGCAGTCAATGTGTTGAGGGGGCAGCGGTGGTACCTTCGCGGTTGGATTATAGTTGGATGTTTTTCAAGTTCTAATACCTAATTTTTTTCCCTGAATTTTTTATCCCGTTGTTGTACTGTCGTTCCACGCTTGTCACATATAAAACATTACAACAATAAACTCACAATTACCGCAATAGAGACGTTTGTATTAGAAAGTATTTATACTTTTTATTGCCTTTGAAGCGTATTGTCTTTGTTAAAAAGTTGATAATATCCGAAACTGTCGTGTCGACGTGGTCCCGGCAGCTGCTGGTGGACGGGCGCGCGGCGCAGCGCTGCGGGCCGGCGCGGCGCGCCGCGGTGCTCACGTGCCTGCCGGCCGCAGCGCGCGTGCTGCTGTCGGTGCGCGCCGTGGCGCCGCGCGCGCGCTGCGTGCCCGCGCACTGCGTCCTGCACCGCCCGCGACGCTAGCGCCCCCGTGGACTAAGGGCGCTTCGAATTTGCCGCAAACTGATTGGTGGTAGAACTATAGATTGTCCGGGGCTGTATTACCATCGTCCTCGTAATTCGCGATGGGCGATACAACTATAGTTTGTCCGGGGAAGTATCACCGCCGACTATAATCGTTATTATTTAAAATTTTAGCTATTTTAAGTTATTTTGTAAAGCAATGCAAGCAAAAAATTGTACAGTATAAACGGTAATACATGACATCCATTTACGTATTCCAACTTGATCCTCAGGGATAGAAAAGCATCTATTGCCGACCTCACGTAGGACTCTAATTGTATTTGGGATCGATTATAGATGTCCACGCGAAGACAAGAAGGTAAATTTCGTTACGCACGTCGACAAACTGTTCTGGGTCTGGGTTTCCGCGTACCCGCCTTTGTCACACAATGACAAGTAAGTAAATTTCATTACCCGCGTAGACTGACTGTTCTGGGTCTGTCATCTTTGTATGTTCATAGCGTCCACGATATGGAAGATCTCAATGTGAATTCTATGAACTTAACATTATGTGAAAATTTTGCTACACCTTTACATAAAAAAATATGATGGCACGTAAACGACTTTACCTTGGTTGTACGACCATGAGTTTGGACTGGAATGATGGATGATAGCACTATACATTATAAGTATAGATTAAAATATTAAACTAGAGACAATACAATTGGTCTATCCCATTTCCTACATATTACACTCTTTCAAGAACCTCTATTAATGAAAATTATCATTTTGATAGCTGATAAAGCTAAGACCTCGTCCAGAAGGCGAATTTACGAATTCGACTTTATGAATTCGCCCGAAACGAATCGCGGCAGATTGGCCACTTCTGGAAGTCTACAGTAATATTTATAATTCAGTTTTTCAAAAATTGTCTTATAAAATGAACGAATAATGAAATATTCATTCGATTTCGCTCAAGGTCGAACATAAAATAATAAAATGTAAAATATAATTTATATAAAAACGGAAAACCTTAAATAAAATCAATTTTGTTTCAATGGTCTTTTATTGCAAAGATGAACTATCTTACAAGCATTCTCGAGAGGTGTCGACTAAATAACAATAATGTCTTACCCCCCCCCCCCTCCCCCCAGTTTTGAACAAATCCGTTATTCAATATAAAACAAAATCAATATAAACAATGACCGTACCACAACGTTACAGTAAATATAAAGTAAATAACTTCCGATTCTATTTTATATATTCAAAAATATTTCAACTGCAACAAACTCTTAATGTATGAACTACACATTAAAACAATTTAAACAGTATAATCAGTGTAAACATTCAAACAGAAAAAAGTTTAAAGTATAAGATCATTTGTATCTGTCACTATAGAATCTAAAATGGCGGCATTTCCGTTCGCTTCTCGCGCGCTCTATAATGTGTGAGCGAGACACAAATATACTAACCATTTTGGATTACACCATTCAAACAATTTACACACCTCGACGAAGAAATTACACTGGCTTTAATAAAAACTAATTGTATTTACAACAATATATGTAAATGTATATAAAATCAAAACAGTGTGTGGCACAGCACACGTTAAAGCTTATATTTAGACAAACTTCGTCATGAACCGTCTCCTCTCGAAATGAAAAGGGTTAGGCCATAGTGCACCACGCCGGCCAGTAGAGCTCACCAAGCTCCAAGAACTTGGAGAACTCTCAGGCATGCAGGTTTCCTCCCGATGTTTTCCTTCACCGTTAAAGGGAGTGATAATTAATTTCTTATACGCATATAATTTCGAAAAATCAGAGGTGCGCGGGATACCAACCTGCGACTCCCCGCGTGAAAGACCGTAATCTCACCACTAAGCTATCACTGCTTACAATAAACTTATTAAATGATAATTGTTTTCTTTTGATGTATATTTCTTTAAAAGTGAAACGCACCGTACGCGTGCGCCCCGCACTGGTGGTGGCTCGGACAGTAAAACACGAGTTGGGTTTGCCGCAGTCAAAGGGTTAATTTTGACCACAGTAATTACGGTGCGATATGAAAGCTCGTAACAATTTCAATTATATTTTGGTTAATACAATTATAACCTAAAATAATTTTAAAATACAATTTAATTGAAAAGTAACAATATATAAACGTTCATCTTTATTCGATCGAATAAATTTCATCCCTTACATTTATCCCTTACAGACATATGTATCTATCACTTATAAAACTACTTTCAATAAAATTTATTTAATTTAACATTTAAAGTCGTTCACACTCACTTATCTATTCATTAATTCGTTCGACTTAACAACAAAATTAATTTCTAAATGTACGTTGTTTCTCAACATAAATATTATCCCCCATATCTAATATATTGTTTCTCAACAGCTCCTTACGACCCCTGGTGGGGGTTATACCCTAAAGGTGATCGTCAAGCCTCAATAAACTCTACGTATCACCGAGTATGTAAGGCAGAAACACTCACCAGACTTGCAACCG
>DWKL01000760.1:0-17026 GCA_018249415.1 Phareas burnsi | reverse complement strand
AAATTATGAATAAAAATATATTTCCATAAAGGTGTCTTCATTTTAATACAGGAATCAATTTATTTTGTCTTTTAACTTTTATCTTTGCATATTAACTAATATAATTTATTGCTGTGTTTTGAAAACAAGTATATTGAGCAGTATAATTCTTGTAAATGTAAGTAAATGCATTAAAAATCTCATGATTACAATATAATATTTCTTAAAAACTACAAAAAATCAACCTTATGCACTACCTACAAAAAAAAGCAAAAATAAAAATAGAAATAAGTAAAAATCTAAAAAATGTTGGAAATGGTGGTTTATATAAATTTTGAGAACTTTGAAATGCTTGTGGACCTTTTAATAATTATAATTAGCTTCGGCTATTACCCTTATTGAAATTCCACACTCATATACAATTCCGTGTTAATTGACTGCTGATGTTGATAGTTAGTTTTTAAACAATATTGATTAAACACAAAATTGATTTTATGTATATTCAGTATTGATATAGTTATACGAGTACAATTTTATATAAAAATTAATGGTCAGAAAAGTTACAAGTCTGTTGTCATTACATTGGTCAAGAGACGAATGCGATGAGTATTACAATTCTTGCAAAGAATATGGTCGTCTAATGGATAACATCCACGGCCCTCAGCTTCGGAGGACAGCAAAAGGCCACAGTCCTCACAGCGATAACATCTAACATGGAAATTGCGGTCCAAAGCAACCACTCTTACAGTTTCCTCTTCACCATCTTCAGGCATTATAGGTAGCTCACATACACAGCAACGAGGTGCAAATTTCTTGTGAAAATCCTCAATACAATGGATTTGGTTCATTGCATCCACTGTGAATGGTATTCCATCAAGGCTCTTTCCACACACAACACAAGTGAAGCAAGTGGGATGATATGGTTTTCCAGTAGCTCTCAATATCCTGTCCAGAATAGGCTTATCACAAACTGAACATTTCTCCAAAGTTTCAAAGTAATCTTCTTCACAGTAGGGCTGACCCTCTACAGCATAAAATGGCTTTTCCTGCAAGTTCACATTACAGCGGTAGCAACAGAAGCATTTCACATGATACATATTTCCCATTGCTGTGCAGCCTGAACTTTCAACAACCACTTTTTCATCGCATTTTACACATATTCCAAATATATCCAAATCTTGGCTGTCAGATATAGATTGTACGAGCAGATTGGTCAAAGCATCAACTTCTTCTTCTTTAGGCAATGGCGATTTATTCGGAGTTTGTTTGAAGTTTTGACTAGGAGGCTGCAGCGCTGTCTTACCATGTGGATGGGGATTGATTGGCTCATAAAGTGACTCATATGTTGAAGATTGCGATACTCCATAGTCTGGATACTCATTCTGATAAATAACAGGATAGGAGGGCCTTTCCTGATTGTAATTCAAATTTGTAGTAGCCCTAACCAGCTCACTATAGTTTGAGCTAACTGGTGATGGTGGAGGCAAGTATTCTTCAGTATTTTGATTAGTGTCATATTTAATGGAAGCGTGGTGTAATGGAGGCGATGTGAGGTGCAGAGGGGGAGGAGGTGGTGGCGGGGGCGGTAGACTATCTGTATTCTGGTATGGAGCTATGTTGCTATAGGTAGGGTTGTAGGATTTAGCTGGCAACGGTACGTTGTTACGAAAAGAATGACTAGGTAAGGACAAGGGAGTCACGTTAGCATAGTCTTTGTGTACAGGCCGTACGTTGGTCGGAACGTTGGAGTACGTCGGCGGATTATTGTTCGGAGGCAAAATCTTCGTGGAAAAGGATGGCTCTCTTAAAGTGCTCACGACAGCGCTGTGAGGTACTTGAGGTTGAGCTTTTTTCTTCGGTGGAACAGCTGGTGGTATCTTCTTCGCCCTCCCTGGTGTATTTAAATCCTTACTCATTTGTAGATCAGCTAATTGCTTCTCTAATGCATCGACGTTATCTAGTCGCGACATCTTAATGATATGTCAGAAAGATGACCCGATTACGCAAATGGGATGACTAATTTTGTTACTTACACTTAAGACATTTCACTGCACATTAGACATCGTGTATTTATTTGGAACTCCGGTACAATAGCCCAGAACAAAGAAATTACCAACTTTATAAGTTAATATTGCCTATAATAAACAAAGCTACAAATAAAATAATCACTGCAGTTTATCTCACTGCCTAGTGTCTACTGTCTGCACAAAACCATAACCCACAAAACGTTTAATCAAAATTGCTCTGCATTTCACTTCACTAGTGACGTGACAATTGTAATTTTATGTATGGATTGCCATAATTAAGCCATTTAATCTTTAATTCCTTCGCTGCGAATAAGTTATTAATATATATACTATAAATCTTTTCATGCTTAACAGCGTAAAGCCACAAAGCAAGAATAAATTTCAAATAAATTGATTTATGGTCTATCTCACTGTACTATAATATTGTCTTGCTCATTTTCAATATATTAAGGGAAAATATTTATTATTATTATAATTTAACTTTAGAGTATTGATAATAAACTGAAATTTATTACTGGGTTACGACAAGTTAAGAATAGTTTATCTTTAAGACACCCTATTGATTGCTTTCAAGATTTCTTCGATTATTGAACGACTACAGTGTTTGACAGTTCTAATGTCTTGTCTGTTTGTTTTAGGCTGAAAGGACAGAAGCCAAGGCCTTATAAAACCTTATATTAAAAAAAAAGACTAATTTGTTGATTTGATTGCTGTATTTTTATGAAAATAACGTGCTTGTTGTGTGGTTACAAAAATATATTAGAGAGCAGTTATATAAAATATGGCTATGCAATGCCAGTTGTGGATGGGTAGCGTAAGTTTTAAAAACTTCCTATTAATGTAACATGTGAAGCTAACGCTTGTAAAAAATGTTGCTTCACCCTTCACCCGGTTTACTGTACACTTGATAAAATGATAACTATTTTGGTTTTATACCTGTTATTTAATGCATTAAACTAAAATTAAGAATGATATTTTAACGTTTTACAATTATTTTTGGTTTCAGCTGGAGCCCAATATGACCGAGAGTTTTATCATGGCTGCATTTCACCGAATGAGCCAACGACCCCTTGCCGTTAAAGTAATGAGGAATAAGTTCACAGGAGAACCAGCTGGCTACGCTTTTGTACACTTCCAGGTAAACCATGATATTTGTTAACATAACAGCCTTTTTCTGCAATGCCTTACTTGTACTAAGCTGTAGTATATTGAAGAGTCACTAAGAAAATTGTAAATTTCTGCATTAACATTAATTGACACTAGCCTTCCACGTTTCTAGCTTTTCAACGTTTATGAGTGAAAAAAACACATTTTTTGTCATTTTTCAGCTCCCCGAAGTCGTAGCGTGATAATTATACCACATTTTTTAAGTCAGATGTAATGCTACAAAACAGACAAGACAACAATCGGACAGGGATTCCAAAAACAATTGTCTTGGATTCGGGGATGCCTAAAATAGCATAATCCAACTTGTTAACGATTTTATAGTATCAGAGATAGAGTGAATAACATCTAATTTAACAATTATTTAATCTGTCTCATATATGAACATGGTGACCATCAAGGTATATCACGGCCTCCTGTAAAACTGTTTTTATGCTTGTTATGCATTTTGCCATGGAGGCCGTAATAAATCATACATTTGCATAGATGGTAATGGATGTGAAAAATGCTCAGCATATAAGCAATGAATACTTTAAGAAGTGAGAAGAGTGTATCTTTATCACAAGTATGATTAATTCCAAGAATTGCTATTAATTTTTTGCTAAGTTGCCAATGATAACTGAAGAGAAAACATAGCAGAGACGGTGGACAGGAGAAAAATAATAATGAAAGAGAAGAATAACCATAAAAAAGTGGAGAAAAAAAGTAGGTCTAGTGGCATGAACAGTAGTGCGAACAGCAAGTATGACAAGAGAAATGTGCCTGCTTCAAGTGTTGCATCAAGTAGTGAATGGTCAGAGTACATTAGTTCATCAGGAAAAAAGTATTATTATAATTGTATCAGTGAAGTGTCACAGTGGGAGAAACCAAAGGAGTGGGATTCTAGGAGAAGTTCATTCAAAGACTCGACATATTCATCGAGAAGCAATCGTGATAAGAGATCCAGTTCACGGTCAGAACGGCGTGAATCTGAGAAGTCGTCTAGCAAGCGAACAAATAGTACTTCAGGTCGGTACTGGAGTAATTCTCGTGAAGATACCGAGCACGATCGCCGCAGGCATGGCAAACGCCCCTGCACTCATGACCAAAAAGATGAACAAACACAAGATATGGACATATCGCCGGATCGCAGCACGCCGATCTCGGAGAATTCTTATGGAGCGCGAGAAGGCGTCGACGGCAACTCAGTGCCGCCGGTCGTTGTTTTGGATAATTCCAATCAAACGAGTGGGTCGCTGTTGGCTGCGGCACTGCCACGAATTGTGGCAACGCACTCGGCGACGTCGACCACGGCTAACAGTAACAATAGCAACAATGGCACGTCGCCATCACGTGCGCCCGCCGACCGCACGCCGCAGCGGGATGCAGGCCCGTCCACACCGACGCACTCGGAGAATGCAGATCCGCATGCACCCCCTCCTCAACTAGAACACCCGCCGCCCAGACAAATGGAGAGCCTGGGCAGTTATTCCTCAGTGGTTGGTGGCCTGCAGCATGCTGCGCCCATGTTGATGCCGTCGTTGGTGGGGCACGTTCGCTCCGATCTCACCTTGCACGTTGCCAACTGGCCGGCGGACATATTAGAGAAGCAGGCGAACGAATACGCGCTGGAGGCCTACCGGCTGGGCTGCCTGCAGAGCACGCGAGTTTCTGCTGAGCTGAAGTGTTCGCGTTCGCTGGTGCGCCATACAGAGATCCAGGCCACGTTGCAGGAGCAGAAGATAATGTACTTGCGGCAGCAAATCTCGCGGCTGGAGGATTTAAAGTCGCAGAATTCGTTCATGTCAGAAGACTATAGCACGCGGTGGGGGGCGAGTGCGCCAGCTCCACCTGCACGTACACCTTCGCCCCCCGGCACTCCGGCCCCATTGCCCACCAACACGCCAACGCCTCCACCTCAGTTGCCTCCTGCGCCCTCTGCGTCGCCCTCTCGTGCACTTATGGCGCCCCCGCGTATTATCCCCCGACATCATTAGAAAACTTGGTCATTCCGTACTTGGACTATGTAATGTGGTGTGTGATTTTGATGATCAACAATAAGTGAAGCGTGCGCCGGGACTGTGCGGACACGCGACACGAAACTGTGCGCGATCGTTACCGCGTTTTTATTTATTACAAAAATTGTGTAACGAATTGTCGATTTGTAATGTTGAGTGTAATAATATGCAAATCAAATTTTCTAGTTCTAGTTGTTAACTCTATTTTCGTATATTTTAATGTAGTATTTTGGAGTGTAATTGTAATTAGTTTGGTATACACTTATGTTTGACTGGAACTCGAGTGTTGGAAGTGATTTGATACGGCTTGTATTAGAAACTGTTTACTATGAACGACTATCGCCTTCATCTGTTAGTTTGTAAGGGTACAGTGTTTTGTAACGTGTTTATTGTAAAGTTTTAAATTATTAAAATGATACTTTCGTATACACTTTTCTCTTTACCGCTCATAGATGCCACTGCTGTGCAAGTCTGTCCCGCCATAGATGCAACAATACTCAATTGTCCTACTTCCTATTTGCCCAACGCATCGGTCCTCCGAACTGTTATTTAAGAAATATAATGTTCTCTACAGACAGATGAAGAAGCGATAGACGCTATGCACAAGCTCAACGGCAAACCAATCCCCGGCACATTCCCTGTGGTTAGATTCAGGTTGAACACGGCATCTCGGGAGGCAAGGGCCAACATGCAGCAGGAGAGAGAGTTCTCTGTCTGGGTCGGGGACCTGAGCCCAGATGTGGATGACTACTCGCTCTATAGAGTGTTTGCTGCCAAGTACTCGTCCATTAAAACTGCCAAAGGTACATGTAATTGAGATTTTATAGCTATATTATTTTTAAATAGAGCAATTAAGCGTACACTTTATTAGTAAGCGGCACTATAATATAGTATATCCCAGCAAAATTAAATTTAAATATGGCAGACCTCTGTATTTAGAATGCGGCGGCTCCACTTCGTCACCTATTTGTACATAACAGCAGAGTGAACGGTACATGTTTTGATTTGAAACTACTGTACTAAGGTAGACATATTTAAATGAGGCGTTCTTAACTTGTTACTTAATTTGTTAGGGCCAGCAAAGCATAATTTTCTTATTGAAGGTTGCTTTATAGATGTTCATGAGTTACATTAAATACGTAACTAGGTGTAACGTCTTGCCCGTCAACTGATATCACATAATGCAATAAAGACATTTCTGAACACAACCAAATGCAGATACATATAAATGTTTTAATGGTCACCAGCCTTCGACAAGCTCATAAAAAGTACAACTTAAAAGTAAAGGCAAGAATTAATAGTTTTTTTTTCATATTTGAAGAGTAGAAAACGAGCGCGCAGGCTATCGGATACTAAGTAGTCACTGCAGCTCATGGAGACCGATATTTAATCCACCAGCCCTTAGGAGTAGCTAAGGGCTAAAATAGTCGCTTCGCTCGTAAGTACACCCAACAACCGCACCTCTTCAACCGAATCACAAGTTACTTCACGACAGATAATGTGGGCGGGCGGCGGTTTCTGAAACCGTGACAAAACCCACACCAGCATTTGTCTTAAACCACAAGATCGTTGTCAATTGCAAGAAGACAATGCAAATGAAAAAGCTGTTCCATACTGATTATTTTCGTCTAATTGAACTAGAAAGCAAAAAGCAGTGTCGTATGTTAAGTGATGACTCTAATGGCGCAGCGGTTACCATACGATTAGACGCACAGGTTCAGTTCCCGAGCAGACAAATATCTAAACGAATATACATAACTGATCTGGTTCTGTGTGTTTGTATACTCGTCTTTGTACGTCCAAGGGACCGGTAACACAAGGAATCTTAGTTTAAATGCAGAAAGCGTTATGTTAAATAATTATTGCAGTGTACAATTAAGGCAGGATTCCACGTAATGTTACACACTTTGACTGCGGCGGCTAATATACGAAACAATTCACCCGTGCGGCGCGCAACACAATAGGCGTGTTTTTGTATGGCGGCACGCACCGTCTGCGTGCGAGCCGCACGGGTGGCTCGGTTAGTAAAAGGACAGGTGCGTTTGCCGCAGTCAAAGTGGGCCCTTCCTTCAAAACAGAACACAGCGCGAAGACTGATGTTATTGCTATGCGGTTAATTATGGCTTAGTCCGCCAAGACGTATTCATTACCTAGCCCATTTTGAGGTTAATTGTTAATACGATAAACCATGAGACAGTCCAGTGAAAATTGAATTGACGCTAATATTAGTAAATTCCACAAACTACTGAGTTTCTCTTTGTAACGAACTTATTTATAGCTAATGAGAAACTGCTTAGAACGTATGGTAACGTACTCGAACTTGGGTCGGTTCATCGACGATGTTTATTTATTTCGCGCTCCTTATAAGGAAAACCTTATAAAGAACTCGACATGATCCTTTTACTTTCGTTTTAAGAAGGTTAGACTACATACAGTATGCATATATATGTGCCTACTAGGTACAATAAGCATGCTGGATACGAAAGACATTCGAAAAAATTACAATTTCACCCACAAACTGAATTGTATTGAAACTACTTTAGAGCTTAGGAAAACTTGTATAGTAGTTACATTTTTATTGCGATAATATTCAATACAAGAATTAATAATATTCAGAATTTGATATTTTGATTATTCCAAGGGTTAAAATCATATTTTGATCGTCGACTCACCACTGTCTCTTCATACGTTACCTCTTAGAAAGAGACTACAACGCTGGCTAAGTATGGACTGGTAAACTTCACATGTTTACAAGTTTTCGTTTACTTTAACGATGAAGATAGCTGAGCGAGTGTTTATTTATTGCTAATATACGAACAACTGATAGACATAACTTTGTATTTGAACCCGAACTTCCAGAAATTGTGACACAAACTCAGAGTAGGTACTATTTGTTTATAGTCGAAACATATGAGATTCAAATCCTCGCGTATACGCCGTATATTCACAAAATTTACATTATCTTCTATAAGTGTTTGACGAAAAATTGCCGATGCCCTTTTAAATATGTCGCTATGGAAATTTCACTTCAAATCCATTTCTAAACACGAGTGCTAAACGAACACAGAAATCGTTCTAATAAATAGAATTTTCTTGCTTTGGCGCCTTGGTCTTAACTTAGATAGAAACTACTTAATGAAATTAAATTTAATAAGTTAATATTTATCTTAATTTGCAGTATGTCCCCTAGTACTGGTATACGGTTTATGGTGTATAGTTGAATGCTTGTACTAATATATTTTTTAATAATAGTTTTTATTAAGTAATGATAGCCTAGTAGTTAATATTCCGGCTTCTTACGCTGGGTGTCAGGTGTTCGAATCGCACATGCACCTTTGATTTTCAGAAGCTATTTACGTATTAGAAATTAATTTTCATTTGCTTTAACTGTGAAGGAAAACATCGTGGGGAACCTACATACCTGAGAGTGTTTTGTAAAGTTCCCGAAGGTATGTCAAGTCTACCAATCCTGACCAGCGTGGTAGACTATGGCTTACCCTTCTCTTTCTGAAAGTAGACCTGTGCCCTGCAGTATGACATTGATAGGTTGATAAAGATTGTGATGTTGTTGATGTGTTCATTTTCTTTTGTATTTACAGTTAATTAATTATTCAATAAAAAATGAATAAATAATATTAATAGTCCCAATAACATTTTTTAATTGTGAAAAATTACAGTGATACTGGACAACGCTGGGTACACAAAAGGTTATGGTTTTGTAAGATTTGGAAACGAAGAGGAGCAGCGCAATGCCTTATATGCGATGAACGGATACACGGGGCTTGGGTCAAAGCCCCTGAAAATATGCACTGCGGTGCCCAAACCAAAAGGCAGCACGCCTTCGCAACCCCCAAATGCACCCACGACGCAACAGTCATACAACAGCGGAACGGTATCATTTAACAATTTTACTAAACTTAGCCATAGATCGCGATCTCTGCTTTGTTTGTTTTGGTGCATCATAATTTATATAGTTCTTTCGAACGGCTTTCGAATTTTGTATTTTAGATCAAGCATGTGACCACTGTACCGATGTGTTATCATTTCACGATTCATTATTAGAATAGATATTAAATTGCTATTTATCTATAAGGTTGTCTGTAAAATACAAAATAGACAATTTATTACGATATAATTAGTGATGACTTTAATTTTTTTGTTACGTACCTACTTATTTTTTTTGTGTGTTATGGACAACCTGATATTTAAGCGTAACATTTACATGTGTGTATTATGATAATTGCTCAAAATTATGCTTCAAAGCTCATTAATGTTATATGAAATCTTTTCCAAACTGGAGTGCATTTATGGTTTTCTTGATCCGCTGCATTGAGATACATCTGCTGTTATTGCGAGCCGCCCCAGCGTGTAAATCTTAACCGCGAACGAAAGCTTGATAAGTATACAATGAATAGCTCTACGAGTCACGTAAGACGGTATTTAGCTTGCTTGACTTACCGAGCGGAGTAATGACGGGCGTGTGAATGATTATAGGAGTACAACCAATATTATGATCCATCAGCTTATTGGCAAAATTACTCAGCGTGGTCTGGCTACTATGGGCAGGGCGGGCAGGGCGGGGGGCCCGAGCCGGGCGCCGCGCCCGCCGCGCCCGTCGCCGACCCCGTGCCCGCCGCGCCGCCCAACGACGATCTGGCACTCGTTGGTACGTCACAACCTTATGTATTTAGATATTATACCTTATATATATGTGTATGAATGTATTATACTTTAAGTTACGAAGTTCCGTTTGAGGCTGTATATGGATGCGTCACTACACCTGAGGACTATGATGGTCGCCTCGCTATGTGTGCCTGACAACCGCACCTCTCTAACCCAAACACAACAACTGCTTCACGGCGAATTATGAGTGCGGCGGTGGTACTTCCCCAGACGGACGATTGTTCTACCACCTATTAGAATCCTATATAAATTATTTACATTTGTTTTTTCTTTCTCTGTTTGTCGCTTATATGCCTTGGGACAGTATGTATATATATTTTTTGTTTTTGTTAATATATAAGTGTTCCAAAGTAGATAAATAAGTATATTGACAGATGACCATTCATATGCAGATAGTCACTTCACACAAAACTGTGATCACAAACGAAATGATGTAGAAGGTCGATTTCCAAGTATGATTTTTAAGTAGATATTTCCTTATTTCCAGATCACAAGAAGACAATTGATGTGGAGGAGATGAATCAAGAATTTCTGGATCCGGAATTATCCTTGTGGGACGGCCTGGAGTCGTCGCAGTGGTTCCCTAATGATGTTATCGAAGTGCACTAGAGTATTCATAGAATAAGACAAATTTTTGAAAGCAACTGTAATTTAAAAATTGATATTAAAAAAAAACAAAAAACGGTATCTTTTTCTTCGAACTACTTTCATCCCTACAACAATAGTTTTGATTAGTTCAACTGTACATTATAACCTAAATAATCTAAATAACCAACCTTATAGTATAACCTAAATAAATTAAATGAAACCGGCTTGTAATTTCCAATAACTGCCATATCTAATATTATGTCTCTTAAAAAGTAAAAGTAAAAGCTTTTTAAATTATTCATATCATGTGTCTGTAAAACCTGGCTTAATGGAAATAATTGAATGAGTTTGTTGAACCCGGAGGCGTGAGTGTTTATTTATAGACGTTTGTACTACATAAATTATTTTGTTTCATGTATTGTAAATGGGGTGGGCTGGTAAATAAAATAAGTATCAAAAAGTATGTGATTATTTATAGTATTTGATATAAAGAAAAAAAATGTATATAGATAAAACAGATTTAATATATCTAGGACGGCAGTGTATCTTTTTTAACCACACCGAAACATTAATGGTTAGACATATTTCTTGCAGGTTATCGACATTACAATGGTTGTGCTTCAGAATTATTTAATTGGTTAAATTAAAAAAACTTGATCTTGAACTTAAGTATAAGGTCATGACTTATTTGTCGTTATTCTGATTTGATTCATAGAATAAAGTTATAACAACTTTGCAATATGTAGCGACCATTGACCATTCAACAAATGAACCTCGGCTCTGCACTAAGTGTGCCGACTTAGAGGAACAAAACGAACAATAAAGTAATGACAGTTCATTTTTATCACTCGGGCAAACATTATTTGTCATACGACCGTGCAACACCCCAAACATCTTATAAAAGTGAACCAAAAGTATAGTAAAACATTTTTTGAGTTTGTCGAGCTATTTATCATTTCAATATTACACTGCATATAATTTCGTTTAATAAAATAAATTGTAGTTTGATACACCTCTATGATATCAGCTAATAAACATTGCAAACGAAATTGAACCGTATATTCGAAACAATAGTTTCAATCAAAATGTTTTACTGGTTACTTCGTCAAGTTACCAAGTAACCTGATATTTTGACATGAATGACGAAAATATGTTTTTCGTGCATAAGTGTCTTTATTTTTGGCACTAGACCGCCCTTTTGTTACTAGGTCAATGAATAGCAGCATAAATTCTACAGCTGAGATAACACAAGTAAAGTGGTCCCGAATATAATCTATTCCGAAGACGATAGGCAGTAGATGCAGCGTAGGCATTAACTCGGTGCCGATTTACTTTTCCACTATTACCGTGTATCTTTCTGCTTCCACACTTCATTATATCACATTCGCACAGGCGAGATTAGCCACAATACAATAACATCAGATCATACAAATTGTACACGTGTAACATGAATTTCATCAGTCTGATTATTCTGTCGATTGGAGGTCTAATTACACCATCCAACATGGACATAACCCATTCAATTGTCCGTTTCTTATATAAGAAATATCACCAAAAAGGGAAATAAAAAACAATATAATATAAAATTACGTGTTACGCTGCCGTCCTTAAGCTAAAATGACGTTATCTAACATGTAAGTGATTTTGACGGTTTTCGTAATCAGTTAAATACGAATGAACAGTTTGACTACTTGAAAGTACTCTATAGGATTTTTGATATCAGAACTCTTGCTAATGACATCTAGTTATTGAGTAGCACAAATTATTAATATTAAACATTACCCTCTTTTTTGGACGTAACTCGAAAAGTGGTTTTGGCATTTACATAACATTATAGATTAAGGACGGCAGTACTAAAAATCCACACACAAGGAAAAACCATCTGTACCGTTGGATTCTATTGATAATATTAACGCAATTTTTTGATGATCGACATAGCTATATGATTTCCCAACACTTAATTTATGTACTCTCATTACGCTAAAATTCATAACAATTATACTACAGAATTGTATTAATTAAAATAAATCTATTGACATTCATTAGGCCTTAATGAATTTCAATCAATATAAATATAATGAAGTAACTAAATAATTTATTGTATTAATTGATTTAACAATTAAAAATACATTTTTACCAATAACCATGTGTTGCAAATTTACATACAATATATTGTTTATTTTTACATGTTTATTTTTTAAAACATTTCACTATTTCATTTTAAAACCTCGACTGCGACGCTAATATTCGAAACGATCCAGCCGTGCCGCTCGAAACACAATAGGTGCGTTTCCCGTAGTCTTGGAACGCACCCGAACGCCAGTGCGACGGCACACGCCTGGCGTGTTCGAATTGGCGAGCCACCCGTGCGGCGCATACGCCTGGCGTGTTTTTTTCCCAGAGCGGGGTAACAACAACGGGACAACATTTGAGTTGGCGTAGCGTCGGCGAAAACACAGCAGGTGTTTTTGTGCAGTCTTGTGTAGGTTTAAATGTAACAATATAACACCGTATGCGTGCGAGCCACTCGCGTGGCGCGGACAGGACACCTGCTGTGTTTTCGCCGACGCTACGCCAACTCAAATGTTGTCCTGTAGTTGTTACCTCGCTGTGGGAAAAAAACACGACATGCGCGTTCGCCGCAGTCAACGGGTTCAATTTAAATTCTACATATAGTACACACACTTACATTCTTAGTTATTATGACTCGTGTACAACACAAAATATAGGTTATATTTTAAGCAACAATAAGGGTTTATGAAACAATACAAGATCTCAAACAGAATGTTAATAAACACTGGCTAGAGCTGTGTGATTGTGTATGAGCTCATTCTTTTCCTCTTAACTGGACTTGGGTTTAAATTAATCACTGGTGTTGCCACACTAGTCCGACTGTCTTGACTGATCACACTGCTCGGAGACATGAGTTGGGGGGATGAACACGAAGACATCGTACTCTTAGGCGTGCCTTTCTTCATGTAACCGACAACAGAATTTAGGAATGTTGGAGGCAACGATACAGGTGTAAGTCTTCCTTCGCTGTGAGCAATATATGTTTGCAACATTTTCTTCGATGGTGAAGAAGGATCGTTCACAGTCAAGACTACCAGGGAACCTGTCTCTATGTTGGATGGCACGTTAGGCATTGCATTGAGACTTTGAGGCATTGAAGTTACCGGAGTGCTCACTCTTGATATTGTTGCCATGCTGTCGCCATTTTTCACTGGACCGTGGATCATATTACCATTGTTAATTAAAGTTAAGGTCGCCATCGATTGATTGGTCACATTTGTCGGTGTAGTAGGTGCTGCATCCGTATTAATGACTGGCTGCTTCTTCTTAACATGCAAGGCGCGTTTCACAATGTCGTCTGCAGTTGTTATATCGTCATATGCCTGTTTAGAAATACCAGGCAGCATAGTGGACTGCAGTGCCTTTGATGCTCGACCTGCAAATATTGAATAATAATTGGATTACCATGATATATTTAAATGTATTTTGATTGGCACCATTGCAGTAAGGCAGATTAAGTATGTAATCTCTTTAATATAAATGTACCACGAATCTACATTGGAGCATCATGGTGAAGTATTTTTCAGATCACCTATGACCCATGACCGGCAACCCGGTACAGTCTTTATAGTATATAAGTGCATTTCCAATTGCAAATTAAATGTAAAAAAAAGCTCCACTACTGGACCAATCATACAAATATATTTAAATATATGCCTTATTATTATTTTATCCACAGTTGAACAAGTGTCTCAACAACCGAACAAGTAGTGGGGTATACTTCTCTAGACCACTCTCAATGCAGATTGGTGGAGATTTATAAGTATAAACATTGACATAGTAACAAAAGTATGGACAATAGGGTCTAGTACAAAATACAAGAAAAAATATATCGAGAGAACATACTTTCGTAAAGCGAGTAACAACGAAATTAGAGGTCTGGAGGTCTGAAACGCTATTGTCGCTCTTTTTTCGTTTTGTTTCTCTTTAAGTTTGGACTATTTTGAACACAAACTCGACATCAATTTGTTTCTAAGTCAATGTGTATCTATGTACTATTAAAAATGGTAACGGGGCAGTATCTGTATGTTGAATATTTAAAAAAAAATCTACCTGATGCAAACTATTTAGGGGTTTCTAAATAGAAAACTTTTTTTACAGTGTTTGTATGTTTGTTGGCGAATCCGCTCTATCGATTCAAATGAGTATTTTACACTTTAAAAGCAGATAGACTCAAATCCCGCAATATGTTTATACAAGATCGATTCAGTAGAACTAGTGAAGCATCTTGGATCCTCTGGAGTATGCACTGTCATAAATGTGGGAGATGGTTATTATGTACATACAGTACATAGAATACACAGCTCTAACATTACTCTAACACTAACTCTATAGCAAATGCTTGTCCATTCACATACTTGTTTCATACTCTCATATTACACATACAATGTATTATATTTTTAACATATATTTAATCAGTTGATAGACATAATTAATTCTACATTAGAATTGAATTATGGTAATTCGAAAAGAAACAAACGTAATGAAATTTTATAACTGTTTCTCTGAATCAGATTCCAAAACCTCTGAGGAATTCTCTGCACAAATAGTGTGTACGGTATGTACACACTGGTTGATTGATTGTTCTCACTATGATAACTGATGTCGGTCACCACGGGGGCAACGTCGCGACCAAACTCGCATAGATGTACAAAATACTTACTGTTTCTAACACGTAATAAGCGCGCATTTTTCAATCTCTCCTTCTCTTTAATCCTCTCCAATTTCAGTTTCTCAGCATCTCGCTTGGCCTTCCTGGCGGCCTCCTCTCTTTCATCCTGGAATTCCTCCTTGAGTCTATTCGGGTCCCAGGAATTCCCAGCCCGGAGAGCTTTGTCCACTTGAGTGCCGTTGATCTTTTCCTCTTTCTTGAACTACAGGGAATTGGTTATTTTTTTATATGCACATTGTTACACAAAATATTAAATTAGTATTTATATTTTATATGTAATAGTTGTTATCACAGGATAGCAGTCGTCAAATCTTGGCGGAAATCTTGTGCGCGGTTTTAAACCGTCAACAGGGGTTATCCACTGACCCGTATCCCCACCAATCCGCATTGGGGCAGTGTAGTGGAGTAAGCTCCAGGCCTCTCCCAGTTGTGGGCGGGATCCGTGCACAGCAATGAGACATAAAAAGGGTTGCCAGCCATTCACAATACTATATGAGGTCTATGAGACGCGTACCTATCCCCGATAACAGTTGGAACGCCTCATATTTGTATCTCTGCTTTACTACACCTTACAAAACAAAACACAAAAGCGTTGTAAGGTAGAAACAGATGTGGCGGTGGTACTGGCAGCCAAACCGTAGTATTCCACCACCTTTAGATCCGAACCCTGAGGCTTACTTTCAGTTTCAGCTCCCGCCTCGTTCGGTCGGGGAACAGCGGCGCCATGAGCGAGAAGTCCGTCCCGATGGCCGCCAGAGCGCGGTAGAAGCGCACGGTCTCGCATGACTTCCACTCGGCCGTGCGCGCCGCCCGGACGTACCGCCCGCCGCCACCGCCCCACGAGCCTTCGCGCACTGTGGACACGTCGCGGTTTGCGTCCGTTTGGTTTATAACCTGTGGACGAATAGACAAGCTTAAATGATAATAAAGCAAAGATAAAAAAAAAGCGCGCTTTTTGAACCCGCCATAAGTCGCCGTTAATGCAAGTGGTTATTAATATAACACATCGATTTGAAATAATCAGCATAAAAGATAAAACAAAAAACTGCGTAATTACTAAAACGATAATTAATTTATCAAAATTATTAATTAAAAACGTGAAATTACTACATTAACAGAAATCGTTAATTTAATCAATATTTTATAACGTGAAAGAAATAACTTGAGTCTGTGACCTGAATATGTGACTATTGAGTCTTATTTTTGTAACTGTTAAAAGTCAATTTAAGCAATGACGACTCCTAACTGACTGAATTTAAATTGAAAGAACATTTTAAGCAATGTTGATAAAATAGAAGTAGAGGTATACATTATACCTATGATATCTAATTTTATACAATGTTTTCAGGTTCTTATAACAATAACTGGACAAAATGTACAATATCCATATAACCTTACCAAGCTGCTCTTATCGAGAATTATTTCGCCATTAGGTCCCAGTTTAATCTGCGGGACAGGACCAGCATCGGTAGCAGAGGAATCCTCACTTTTTTCTTGCTTCTCATTCTTCTCTTTTTCAATCTTCTTTGTTCTTTCTTCCTCATCCCTCAAGCTGTCTAGCTTAGCTTTCACTTCGTCTTGATTTGGTCTGAAATAACACATTTATAATAATTGTTATATTAAAAATATATGTATATATTACATTTCATTAATTTCACATTTTGACATATATTAAATTTTTTTTTAAAATATTTTAAGGTTTCAGTTCTTGGCTGTTACAAATTAATGTATACTAATTATTACCTACACCAATAAAAACAGATTTAATAAATAAAACTTATAATAAATAATTTTAATATATTATCATACTTCTTAATGAGAATAGTCATATTTAATTTTAATTT
>DWKL01000759.1:0-17031 GCA_018249415.1 Phareas burnsi | reverse complement strand
GCTATGTAAAAATGTTTATTTTGGTTTAGCAATGTATTTGAGATTCAAAAGCTAAGATAATACCTATTACATGGCTGCTTACATATATAATACTTTCCATCAATTTTAATAAACTTTTATTTTTTCATTTATAAATCATAATCCAAATGTAGACATTGACAGCATTTATCTTAGTAAAGGTTTCTCATTATTTTACTGTTTTTTTATCATTTATCTAAAAACAATACATCTGTGAATGATGTTATGTTCAGTTTAAGCTATATGTTCAGTCCAATTAACTGAAGCCTATTTTGAGGATAGCCAGTATATAAAATCTTTGGTACTGCCTGCCCATTTGCAACTTCATTGATATAAATGGAACAACTGTTTTTTGTACTTCATATTTTATTAATACGAGCAGAAAACGCGATGCAACGCACGGCGACAGCTCATATAAAATATTATACAGATATTAATTATTTCTAATTTAGTATGAGTTAACTTATCTTCTATACTAGCATTATTCTATCCAGTGATGTTGATTGTAATTGGTGTGAGATGATAATTGACGCGTTTGCAGATGCAATGTAACCAAATACTATTTTAAAGTAAGACAATAATTTCTGGTTTTATATCTACGGATATCATTGATTTTATTATCCCTCGGTTGTTCGACCCAATCAGCACACAGTTTGAGTTAGTGAGTGTGCACTTCTGCCCCGCATACTGTGGCGAGTTCACTTACAAAAATTACTACGTATTTATTGATTATTTCGCTGTTGCTACTACTACGCCGCTGCACCTACATAGCTTAATGTATGTACATATAGAATTTCCATGGGCAACAGTGACCACTTAACATCAGTTACTATTAGCACTTTTTCTACTTTTGTCACATGGAAAAGGCTGTGCAAAATACGGAGTGGGACATTTCAATTCCTGTTTATTTCGAAAATGTTTAATGCTATATCCGACAGACGATATAGCAAAAATAAATAATGTATAATTTCAAGGGGACTACGCATTTAATAACGCGCTCACTGAAGTAAATGGAGGCCAATTTGAATATACAAGGAATATTTTTAAATAAGACTATGAGATTCCGAGTAAAAGTTAAAAAAATATTTCAATTTGGATCTTGACATTAGTTTAAGTAATGTGTTCGATATCACAATATCTTTTCAGATATGGCTTCATCCACGACGAGCGATTGCCGCAGAAAACGGCCCCGCAAAAAGTCAACGTCGAGGTCGAGAGAGAAAAGAAATGGGTTAAAATGTTAGCTTTTTGGGATTCGTCTACAACGAGAGAAAAGCTACATAGGAGGATATATAAAGGCATTCCAAATTCACTACGAATAAAGATATGGTGCAAGTTATTGGACGTTAATCGAATAAAGTCGGACAATGTCGGAAAGTACCAAGAGATGTTAAGGCTGGCCAAGCAGTGGTCGACGGACGTAAGACAAATAGACTCGGATGTAAATAGACAGTTCCGTGAACATCAATTTTACCGGGAGAGATATTCAGAAAAGCAATGCTCATTATTCAACGTATTATGTGCTTATAGCATGTATAATTCCGAAGTCGGCTATTGTCAGGGCATGTCGGGCTTAGCCGGTGTACTTCTCATGTATATGGACGAGGAAGATGCGTTTTGGGCTTTAGCAGTGCTTTTATCAGATAAGAAATATGCCATGCACGGATTGTACATAGAAGGTTTTCCGAAGTTAACGCGATTTTTAGAGCACCACGATAAAATACTTACGAAATTCATGCCGAAGTTAAAGCATCATTTCGATAAGTTCGGTTTGGACGCGATCCTATACTCTCTTAAGTGGTTTTTCGTCTGCTTCATCGAACGCGTACCTTTCAGTCTCTGTCTCCGGGTGTGGGACATCTATTTGCTTGACGGGGAGAGAGTGGTTACTGCTATGGCTTACACAATACTTAAGCTCCACAAGAAAGCTATCATGAAGTTGAATGACATGGATCTTATTGTTAATTTTATTCAGGTATTTAGACGGGCTCGTACTTCCCTTGAAAATACAGTAAATAATTATAAGATATTATTAATACCTCATTTTGTAGGTTAAATTGCACAAGGATTTCGGTTACGAAGACGATGTAGTGATTTACCATCTAGAGCGATCCATGGATGAATTGAAGCGGGCCAAGCTTGATTATCCGGGTATTCCACCGCCTAACGAACTACCTAAGCGACAACTCGGAGTGTTCGTCGAGCCAGACAAAAAATCGAAAATTGGACAACGGGCTGAAAATTTTTCTGAGACTGAAAAACAAGCCAGGGCAACAGTGATATTAAGGTGAGTGCAAATATTTTCTATTCGAGTCCAATCACATGTAAACAAGTCTGCGCGTTCCTCATTAAAAGCCTGTTATTAATATCGGTTGACATTTGATATGAAATGCAGTTTCAGTGCAATTTTAAGCCTTCAATGAATCTATTAAAATATATTTCAGAGTAGTGACCGCTGCTTTGAACTAATTTACGTTTGTTACGTTCTTTGTTTTCAAGGAACGTATATGTAGTACTTTTATTTTATGCTTTATTCTTTCACGCGGGACTCTTCGAGATCGGAATTACCCGTTCCCTATTGATGTTTACAGTCCGCAAATCGGTTCATTATCTGTCGCTTTTATTAAAAATGAAATATATTGCGTATTATTGTAAATTAAATAAACGTTAACAAATATCGAATTAAAGGCAACTGGAATATCATAATTTGTAAGTGAAATATACATTACTTTAAAAAAATACTATGATAATATTATCGAATGTGAAAATGATATATGACATTTACAACGCCCTTAATACGATAACAATACCTACTGTATCGTTATCGGATTAAACGCTTTATAAATTCATGTACACAGTCATATGAGAGAGATGAGGGGATTGTCAATCTCCATAATATATTTTTAAATGTGCCTCTTTGAACTAGTGCGTTATTGTTTTAATTATATACAGGCAAAATTGCGCATCCATGGATCTAAGCCGGTAATCTCTAGCGCCGCTTAATCCAATTCGTCTGTACTCATGAGCATAGAAAGCATTACTGATGTAAATGTCAGATAGTCTGTTTCTTTATTATTAAACTATCTTCGACTAGACTTATGTTCGCGGTAATTCCGGGTTATACATTTAATTGAAATTGCGCTTTACTCAGGTGTCTTAATTATCTTTAATCATATATGGAAAAAATCTAACAGAAATAATGTCGTTTCCAGGCGTGAAAAGGCAGCATTGGAGTTGCAGGAGCTCCGAGTGTCGCAAAGCGATACGGTGTCAGGTAATTTGGAGGCCTCTCCCCCCACTTCGAGAACTACCTCCGATGAGAGCCTAGATTCCGACCAGTTCACACATCTCTAACTCGTTCACGTTGCGGTGACACAGTGTAGAAAATTTTACTTAGTTTCAATGGACGTTCTTATATTACTTTATTTAATATTTGACTCGATACAGCACTGCCCTTTGCCGAAGTTTACTGTCACGGGCCTATAACCGCTGCGGCTTGACGCACACAAGCCATATTAATATTGATTGATTGTGCTTTCAATAATGATTGCACAGATTTTTTTAATAACTTATCTCATATTAAAATGGACATGTGCATGTTACGTTTTGTCCAATATGTGATGTAATGTGGCAAAAATAGTTATCAACAGTTGCCGGCAATTCGTTTCCGTCAGTGATAGTCCGTCTAGTCCAATCTATAATCAAAGTAATGTCACATCAATTTAGAATCTCACCAATCAATCAGACCAAAATAATAATTAGTTTACAACGTTTTTATGCTTCAGCGTCGATATTTATAATTATATAATAATGTCGTAAACTTAATACATACCTACTGGGTGTAACACGTTTTTTTTTAATCTTGAAACATATTAAATTATATAATTTTTGACTAATTTAGGTTACGATATTACTGGTTATTTCATTAACGAGTTTTCGTTTTGTTAGCTACAAGAATTACATAAGCATACATGATATCATATATTAAATTTAAGTACGTACGAAATCTTCCACATACAATACAATACAATAGTATTAAACTAAGTTAATTTACTAACATTGTGTCATCACAAAGTGGAAACTGTTTTGTATTGTTCGAAAGTAGAAATATGAGTACAAATGTATCCTTTAATTTATTTGTTGACATGAACATATTAGTGTAACGCATAATTCTACTTTCTGTTTAAAAATACATATAGAGTCAATCTTTTCACAAAGTATGCGCTATCTACTAGATTCATTAGCGTTCTCAGTAGTATGTTACATACCTAGATGGATAGCTTTAGATAGTTTCGGTCAAATTATGAGATTTGAGTAAGTATTAAGTTTTTAGACTATGCTGAATTGTACTCAAGCCACTCTGCAGTTTCTGCTGGATTGCTATACAGTATGCGCCAGAAAATTACTATAGTGACCGCTATAGCGTTTTGTTGATGCAATTGAATTGAGGGACATTGATTAACTTTCAGTCAATATGATTACCGCTCAATCATAAAAAATAAATATATTTATACGTTTAAGATTTATAACGGCGACAGGAAAGGCCGACTTATATCATTTATTAAATTATTACATTATTTTTAAATATCTGTCCAATGATGCCCCATTAGATATTTTTTTATCCTTCAGTTACGTGTGTGAAGGTACCATTTCTAATTTCATGACACTAATGCACTCTATGCATATGAATTTCAGTTCATAGAACATACCTATATTTCAAATTTCATATATATAGTGCCAACAAAGAAATTGTTGTGGCGGACAGACACCGTACGATATTATAATGGTTAAATTTTTGCCATTTGACAACGGTAGCCTAAAAATTTGCGGGGTGATGTAGAATCATCATTACGTGTGTCCAACCCGAGCTTTGCCAGTTTTTATTTATTTTGCATAGATAAATACGGATAACCGACCCGGACATCGTGGAAGTGGCACTCTTACGCGGGTCAAGGTTTGAAACATCGACGTCGGTACGGATTGTATCTTAATAAAAATGTAACATTCTCATCTTAGTGACGTTTATGATGTATATTGTTGCGAAGCTCTTTTTTATTTGGTTTTCGTGAATTTGTTTAGTAATATTACTTGTTCATTGTGTAGTTTGTTCTGTAAGAATTTATCCCGTTGTATACTTTACACCCCTACACATATTTTCTTAGGGTTTCCATTCTTTGCACAAACAACATAATAGTACTAGTTATTTTAGAAGAAAAATAGCTCAGAAACGAGATTCAGAGATTTTTATAATGCGCAAACAATCGTATTTATAAATTCGGTAACAAGCAGTTACTTCTAAATCACGTACGGACGTTTTAATTGCATTTAAATGATAAAGATAGTAAAGATTGTTGTTAATAGCCTCGTGGTTAAAAGCACCACAGTCGCACTGGTTATTCCTCAGACCAACAGTATAATATGCTGCTGTGTTCTGGTTTGAAGAGTGTGGTAAGGAAAGACAATTATACGAGGCGATCCAACTTAGTTCTCAAGGTCGAACTAATTGGGACTTCAATCCCATTTGGATTCGATTACCGATGTTCTTGAGCGGCAGTGACTTACCATTAGGTGGATTGCATTCTTGTTTCTTTCTAAGTTAATAGAAGATTCGCCCGCTTGGGACTACCGTAAGTTCGGAAAGTTTGTTATGGAATTTAATACAATATTAATACCTGACGGTTCAAATCTATTTAAATAGAATTACTATTTCGATCACCTCAAGAAAGATACATATTTATTATTTACACTTATATGAAATATTCCGATTTCGACACCTTTCTTTATTATTTGTTAGCGTTAACCACTTATATATTAATATTAACTGGTGGTCGCCCAGTAACCGAATTTCGACTATAGTTTATAAAGTGTTTAAGTTTGAACGATATTGAGGTTAATTTGGCAAATAGTACATACCCGTGGCATTATTACACAAAAAAAAAAACTTTTTTGATTTAACGGACTTATCAAAATGGCCAGCTCATACCTCATTCAGTCAATTTGACATTTCAAAATTCTTGGCGACAATGTCAACTCTGCGCGAGTGTTTGACCACAGATTTGATTATTATGTGACTGATGTTGAAACAATTAATTTCAAGGTTTTATTTTGTCTAATTTAACACATTTGTAACAAATATTATATATACATTATAGTTTTTTGTCCACTTTCATTAAATAAACTTTCACTGTGCCAAATCTCACAATCCTACGTGCGCGTAATATGCTTAAGAAGGGGTACAATGTTTTTTCTTCACGTAACAAATTTATATATATATATATATGTTGGGGGGGTATAAAGAAATATTATCTAATTGCCAACTTCAAAGGAACACTTATTCTGATTTAGTTTTTCTAAATTCTCCCGCATTATTCCCATGAGTATGGATGAATAATTTAATGGTAATACAATCCAGCAGAAATAAGATGTGCGCTGTGTTTTTGTTGCATTTAGCCATCTCTAAAATATAGTTATTTTTACGTTAATTTTTTACATGTTATATCATCATTACAGGGAGCCGTTCATTTATTACCCGACTTACAAAGTTTGTAAGCCGCCTTTTTTCAAATTTCACTAGGGTGCTAATTAACTGAAATTTTATGCCATTTTATAATTTTAAATTTTTTGTAAAAATTCGTTTGTGAGATTCCAAGGGTAGGACAAAAATTAGAACCATCTTATATTAATTAGAATTGAAATAACTTTTGCTTACCATGTGGTATCAGATTGGTACGAAAAAATGTTGTAGGAACCAAGTGCTGACACTACGTGATAAATGAGCAGTCCCTGACACCTCAACGTATTTTATTCAAGTACAAATGTAGGTATTTTTTTTTACGTTTGAACACACTGTATAAAAATATAGTTTTAATTTGGTCACAAAATGAACACAAATATACTACTTCATCTTAAATATATTTATTTCATTGGCATGGTAATATTTGCTTTACTTATCAAATAGATCCATGATATATTGATTATGCTGAAAATTGCTTACTGGCGCACGATGAAATATAATTTTGACTTACCGCGAAAATAATCTATTTATTTTTTTGTAAAGCATAAGTATTAGTGTAGGCAAGCTCTTAGTAGGCTGCGAATTATTATGTATTCGATATTGTTTCTAGACTAGATCTAGACTGTGAAGTTCTAGTTTTTTCTCAGTATATTTTTGTAAGTGTGAGTAGACAGGTGCATATAAAACATTTCGTCAACAAGTTGTTCGAGTGGCCTCGCTAGAACTTGACAATGGTCGGATCGATACTGAGAATAAGAATAAGTTCAGACCAATACAAATTGCTAATTAAAAAAGAGGATGTAAATTGTGACTCCTCCACAATCCACGTACATCCATAAATATTTCTGCGTCTCGTTCGTATACTTTAAAAAGTTTTTGTAGTTAACTATTATTTTGTTTTACTATAATTAATATGTTTCACTTAATAATCCGAATCATCCATTTTACTTTAGTGTAGATATTTGAATTTACATATATCCAATATTGCAACAATTATAATACAGTTGTAAATGTATGTAATAATACATCCATCAATATTTAGTGCTAGCTAGGGGCTAAAATATTATTTTAAAGGTATTTATAAAATAAATTGCGTTGTTCCTTCCGAGATGACTGAGTAATACTATGTCTAGGAACTATTTATGATATTGTTCACATCTTATTAGCAGTAACATTTTATTATGAGAATATTAATTCAGATTATTGCCAATGCCAAATGTTTGCCGCGCACAGAATTACTATGGCTTCGTCTCTTTGTTAAGCATGCGGCTGGCTAGACGTGGATAAGGTGACAGACTATTAAGGTAGAGTTATATTCCAATCGCAATTTTATGCTGTGTTTGACACGTCTCAGTAATAGAATGTACCAAAATGGCGACCGAATGGAACAGACGCAGCTGACACTGCATTTGTTAAGTGTGCACCAACCACTTGATTCTCAGCGGGGATACTATTGGGTGTGGTCTGGATGAATCCACATGTTGAGCCTATCATAGGTTGTTTTACTCTTGGCTATTTGAAAAAACGTTTGAAATTCACTGTACGTCACATATTCGGCGTAGCCTTGTAACTTGAAGTATTTTCATATTATAATCATGTATCTGATTTATTGAGCGGTGTTTAAACAGCGCGCTTTTTGGATGTTGTTATTTGCTCTACACATCTGTGTCATAAAATTGTATCTTGTGTGTAATTATCATCTGTATACGAGCGTCAAACAAACGGACAGTTTTGACACTCGGCAATGCTTGCCAATTTTGTTTCTCATTCTGTTTAAAGGCTCGAAATAGAATAAGTAGATATTTCATTTGATTTCATTTTTTTATTATTTTATTTGTGCACCCGCATGGTTTTATTGGTGGTGAGGCGGTGGGTTTATGTTTAAATTAACACGATTTAAATTCCTTCTATGCATTTAACACGCCGTCTTAAGACCCGAGGAGATTTTCACATAAACGTGATTATGCACACAGATCATTGTTATATTGGATTTATATTCAACAGTTATTATTAATCGCTCCTTGGATTTTACGCTGGCTACTGCTTTGTGCGTTGTTTGTTATCGTAAGGCAGGCAATGCTACATTTATTATGAATGTTATTAAATACCCACCTATAATCTTACACTGATATTAATCACATTAGCACGGTTACGTTAACAAATGATTATGTTTCGTACACATAAAGGTAGGTATTAAACATGCCTAATAAAGATTTTATTAGGTGTGGAATGAATCTCTGCTCACTACCTTATTTGTTCAAGTCGCTGTTAATTTTCACTGAGCGCATAAACCCACCCCTGTCATCCATTATTTATCGCCCTCAACTATTTGCAATATTTATTTTATTTTAAATTACTTTTAAGATAATGCAACCCTGCGTACATTTGCGTATTATTTATATACATAAAGGTTACATATAAATAACACTGGCCGAAAATAAAATAATTACAAATCATCTAGTATTTTATTAGTCACATTGAATGAAACTTTTAGTTTTTCCAGCACTAATAATACTAAGTATGCGATGTTTACTTAAGAATCGTTTAAATGTTCTGATTTTATTTTTAGTTTTGCCGCCCGTGGTGGTGTGAGGACCACCATTATATTAGAGCATACAAATACATATCAAAGTCAGTAATGTATGGTACGTTATAGCGTCTAGTTGTACCGCAAGTAGATCTAGCGCAGCAGTACCGTCGCTTCTTTTAAGTATTTAGTCTTAGCACGTATTTGACTCATCCTTAGATACCAGCTGCATCTTATTAACAAACACTGGTATTATATTAAGTTTTAACACGTTTGGAACAATTCCGCGGTACCATTTAACAATTGTATTAATTATCTACGGCTTAGCAAGAACAAATTCTGTAAATTCGAAGTTTTATCTACGACCGGGTATTTAAATTACGATATTTTAAGTTATAACTTAATGAGTCGATATATCTTTACTACAGACGAACGACCTCAATTCGGCATTCCCCTCCACACTTCGCAAGCCTCGATGAATATACTCCGCCAGTGCCCGATCCTCAGCTCCAACGTCGCATCCACCAGTACCCTTGAACCACATAATTTCCTTATAAAATCCACAAAAAATAGAAAAGTGCGAAAATAATCGGATTGTTTAAAAATGAATTAATATGAGATGTAAATAGCAATAAATAAGAAGTAATGTAAATCGTGTTTTTTTAACTTGTTCAGGTAATGAGCAGAGGTTTTCTGTATATTTTCATCCACGACTTGCATGTGTGCTTTTTAGCACTACTGAGTTTTCGCTTGAAATGTGTGCGTGTGTGCGTGTAGTAACAAGAAAAGTAAGTATGGTGAAATTTGATTTGCATGTATTAGGGCTTTTGTGCTTATCATTCACTCATTACATGCGAAGTGTTTATTGAGTTTCTATAGTTTCGAAATAATCTTTCTTTAACCATGTAATATTATTATTTTTCGTTATTATCGTACGATGCTTGCATATGAAGTTTTGACGCAGAGGTCGTTCTTCCAATGATGTGGCAGTGGGGTTGTCGACAGAGCACAGCGGGGTGGCGAGCGGCGTGCGCTGCGAGGACTCCGTGTCGGCGCTAGGGTCGCGGCGCTCGCTCGCCGACACGAGCGTGACCAGCACCGCCGACCTGAGCGTGTTCTCCAGCGGCCGCTCGCACGCGCCAGAGAACTCGCTCGACACGCACAGCAACGTCAGCGACGACGGCACTGGGTCAGATGGGTGAGATGTCTTGGTAGATTTAGATTATCAACACAATAACTTGATTCGCATAATGTTCACATAGGTTTTGTTTGCGGTCAACTTAACTTGGCACCTCGCATTGACGACGCCACAACCGTACATTAGTTTGATATATATACGGTATATATTATTTAAATGTAACATATTTACAGATCTGTTCTCAAACATGTTTCCATTATTTTACATATATATGTATATTAACTATTGAAATGTGAATAAAAAAAGGGGCTGACAAGTAAAAAAAAATATTTCTAATGAAATATAAAACTGTTAATCTGTAACTGTGCATTAAATACATTTTGGAAAAAATCACTTATACCGACTATTTAGTGGTTTCTGAACACAGAACAATCTTTTTAGAATTTATGCCTGTCTGGTTGTTTACTTATTCTGACAATACTTCTTATTGTTTTTATGATAATATAATTTGTAACAATAAATATACTATTATAAACATGAAAATATCCAAGAACTTATGATATACCCCCCCGAGTGAAAAAGTCATCGCATTCCAGCGAGGTGCCTCATTAAGTCGTCCGAATCGTATGTAATGGGCATATGGTTTAAACTTTGTCCAAATGTAACGAAAATTTCGTAGGAAAACTTTTTGTGTAATTTGATTTTTAAATTTTATTGAATCTACTAAGCCGATCTAATTCTGCTTTTCTATTTCACTTTTAGTGTTTAAAATTGTTAAATACTCAAGTGCTGTAATTGTACACTCGAGTAACACGGAAATTATGTTGCGAAATTTTCGCCAGTTTGGACCGCACCTTAAGATGTCAAGAAGCCGATTAACATTTTTAACACAACGTGTACTTTATAGGTGATACATTCAATATATATTTGTTAAATATAGTATATTTGTAACGTCGATTGGCAACGAGAACTATTAGATTTATATTATATTGAAATAATTGAAGAAAATGTGTAGTATTGCGTGAATATTGTCGTAGTATATTTGAAAGGTATAATAAATATCAACGTAATATTGCATTTTAATACGTTGTAGTTTAGTATGTAGCGAGATTAACTTTTAAAAGGGACGCCGTCACAAACTATGTAGAGTATTTTGTGTAGAATGAAATGTAATGTGTCAGATTTGTTACGTGCAATTCTCTTCTGCTTAGTGTTTATCCGGTGTTACGGTCGGGTCCGTATGTCGGCTCAATATCTACAAAGCCCGGCCATTATCACTCCCCGAGGTGAGTCAACCGGCCCTCAAGCGAACCCTGTTACGTAGGTAGTAATTATCGCTTGAAAACCCTTCTGACGCATCATTGCGATACGTCCATTTCACTCATTCAACTCTCATGGTGCGCTTACATATATACGCTGAGCATAGCTAGTCTCGCTTGTACTACGTAGATGACCCACGTACCCCCACGGCCGAGGGCTTCGCCCGAAATGGCACAGCAAAAGCTTTTATGAGAAAACGTGCCGGAACGCATAGCATATCTCGCTATTATTTAGTCACATTTTAATAAGCTGTGGCATTTATCTGATTTAGAAAAATGTTTATATTAATTAATGTTCACGGTCGCGATAGTTTAAAAAAACATTAATGAAAACGTTTATAAAAAAAAATGAATATCGTTTTAAATATCTACATAGTTTTTTTAAAATCTAAATCATGTTACATATTTATGTAATCTATACGATGTACGATTAATGTTTAGAAGTACAATTATATTGTGAGTGATGCTACATTACAAGTTACTAGTACCTAAGCATTCGCGTGTCAATGAGGCTTTCAGTTATTTTGGCGAATTATATGAAAACATTTGTTATATTTTCAAATCATATGAAGATAAATACAGGAAATTGTGAAAATGTGATAGATTTTTTCTTAACGGAGTAGAATCCATTCTCGTTTCCAGCCTTCTAGGCTTTCTTTATCTTGTAATTACTTACCATCCGACTACACAGACTGGGATAAGGGATAAGCTTGATGCAGATATAGATTAACGGTAATTTTATTAACCTATCGTTGATACGACATTGCTTAACACTGGTGTCGTTAAAATATGGGAAATAATTTAATTATGTCCATATAGCTAATAATAATGAGTGACATTTTTGTTATGTTATATTGTATTACTCTTTTGCATCCACTGCATAACTTCTCGTGCTGTTTCAGTTACTATCGCTGTTAAAATTTTTCATTTTCAAGTCCATTGATTCTAATTTTTATCGTCACTGACCTTATATAAAAGTAATCTCAGAATTTCAAGATGTCATATTAAAACTATTATTATATATCTTAACGTTAATAGCAGCTTGGTTTGTAATGCGGTTAATAGACGCCCAATTGCATATGCGTTAAACATTCATAATGATGGGTGTGAGATCAAAAGAAAAAGTTAACTTTTGACCAATTCTTCTAACGAATTCCGTCGTTTATATTTGTTACAGCAATGCTGAAGCAATAAAAAAACTTGTTTCGATTCATTAAAACTGTTGACAGTATAATTAATACGTAGTAGGTAAAAACAGTGATTTCTACAAATCTACTTGTTGGAGTAAAATTTATATTAAGATTTGAATTTTTTTTATTTCCATTTTATTCAATCGATAAATGCCATAAAAATTAAATTAAATTTACTATTTTGAATTTTCTCGCGAAAACGCTAACCATCTCACGGTTTTGGCCTGTGACGTCACTTTTGGTATAATAAATTACACGATCTTCAATCAACATCTCTGTAATAGTTTTATAGTTTATAACAATTTTTGATCTTCTATTGTTTATTATCACTAAAGTGACGTAACGAAGAAAACCATTCTGGAAGCTAGCGGTTCTGATATTTTGCAAGCAGAAAAAAAATATTAAATTCTAAAACTGGTTTATATATTTTTTTTATTTTTTCATTAATACATTTTTTAATTGTATATCACAAAAAGTAACTTACAAGAGCATTTTTTGTATTTTTCTTACGCAGTGTGTAATACCCTATTCCAGTTCCGGCATTTGTGGTATGAGTATCCAGATGGCGCCCACCGCTCAGTCCACCCCGCGGGCGACGCCGCACCCGCCCTCCGCATCGCCGCTCTCCGAAGACGTGGTGCGTATCCACGTCACTTACAACCCTCTGTCGGCGAGCCCCTCGCATCTCCACCCGGTCAGCCCCGCTAAGTACAAGTATGAAGAGCACCACAAGCCGGTCTCTCTAGGTTTCTATACGACCAACGGAGCCACTAACCTGCCCTCGGACAACAGGATCAGAATCCAAGTGCCATCCGAAGAACTGCTGACTCCTGTGGTAGACTCCGGTAGGATTATAACGCATCGCTTCATCGAATCTCATCCTGAAATTTATGATCTTAAATAACCTGCGTGCAGTTGGAACCATTGACTTGTATTATTTATGTTGTTTGAATAGATTTTGTGAATTTGAAACGTGGAATTTGATACGTATAAAAAAGCATAGGAACAATTATATACGTGGTGTCATAATTGAAAAAAAAAAAAAAACAATTGTATAATTAAAGCCGCACGCTCTCAATCACGTTATAGATATAATAATTGATAATTATTACTTTTGTATATTATCGCTTTTCATCTACCGATGTTATTTGTTTTATGATTGGGGGAACAGAATATCGTGTGTAATGTAGTTACAAGAGCATTATATGATTTAATAGGGGCTATTTTTGAACGTTCTTAACATGGAATTACTGGATTATTTCGAGTATTACTAATACGTGAATAAGTACATTAATAAATGCATTTGATGCATTGACAAGGCATTCCATGTTTCCCTGTGCACGCGTATACATAGCTCATGAATAATTTAGCTGTTGAAATTTATTATACTGTATTTAGTTACGTTTTGGAAGCGTGTCAAAGTGATAATTCGATGATTCTAGGAATTCAATTAGACCTAGAGAGAGCCCAGCGATTCGATTACCGCTTTCAAATTATAAGCGGTTGTTGATTTATTTGTCTAACTTTCCCAATTGTATTATGACGCTATATTTTATTTTTTAAATATTATTTTTATTTATTTGAAATTTCCGTCAATATATTTTCAAAAAAATACAATATTAAAAAGTTCAGTTGCCATATCATTAATTATAATTATTTATTATAACCCGCTTTAAAGTACTAATTTTTTTTTTATTTTAATCATCACGAGAATTGTACTCAAATTATAATAATCTAGCATTTGTTAGTTTTATATCGATAGGTAAGCATTTCAAGAGCAATATATTAATGTAAGTGTAATAATACCTAGGCATTTTCCGGTTCATTACTGTAATGTTTACATGTACTTATAGCGTTAATTGTACTCACGTGTTCTAGATTCGAAATATAAATAATGTGTGAGTGCACCGTGTTGCTGTATTTCGATTACTTTTAGAACAATTACAAAGATGTAATGTTATCTTGTTACTAGAAATGAATTGTTACATTATTAGTATTGATATCACAATGTCTATTAGATGTCAATACATGGTTTCAATGAATATATTACATACGTACTAATAAGGTAATGAATATCGAAATAATTAAACCTCATTATGAATGCAGAATAACATGGTTCATCACATAACATCGACAATAATAATATCGACCTAGATCTTTTATCGAGATACTCAAGTATAGTTAGAATCTCATCCTTTGTATGCCTACAGTTATACTCCATCATGTTAGATTTAAAGTGTTTTATATATATAATGTAATATATGGAGTAATAATTATGTTTTATGTTAGTTTTTTTATTTATTTGAAATTCGTTTTGACTTATTGTTTTTGAATTATTTCGATGTATAAAATATTATTTTTTTATTTAAATAGGTTCGAATTATAACTAAATATATTCAAATAATTTAATACATTCAATTAAAAAAGCGCCGGTATGACATATGATCGCAAACTTGAATTTGATGAGGAACGCCTAGACGATTTTCAGACCATACTACGGAATTTATACGCAATTTATCTCCCGGGTCTTCATTTAAAATAGGAGAACTGTAGCTGTTCACCATAATTTTGGTAGAGAGCCATCATGGATAGGGCCACCATATTTAAAACGTAGAGATATCTGTTTATTGTGCTTAACAATCCTGGTATAACAGAGCAATTAAAACAAAACAGTATTTATATTGTTTTGTTTTAATTGCTCGGTTTATTTTATTTGCTTCGTTAGGATATAGGTACTATAACTATTTATCAAAAAGGATTTGTTATTTTTGATAAATAGTTATAGTACCTACTTACGTTATACGATAATACAAAGAGCGAGGCGAGCGTTCGCGAAGATCTAAAATGCTTATATCAGATCAATGCCGCACGCCTCCTTTTTAGGGCAATCTTTAAAATGTTTGTCATATGGTAACCCTGGTCATGGAACTCTCAGGCATGTAGCTCGCTCTACGTGATAGTGATAAATGTCAAGTCATAAAATATTTTTCTAAGCGCCAGGATCAGTTTTTTTTATGTCGGCTTATACCCTTATCATTGTTGGTTCCCGGATTTACCATAAGACTTAGGTCTTCGGTTACGATTGTCATTCTTAAATTTGTATAAAAAAAAAATTTGTGTAAAGTATTTCATGTAGAATTTAGATTGGTGATTAATATAAAAATACTTTTAGCAGAATACCTCCATTGGAGCAGTGCGATGGAGTATGCTCCCTCGTGCCTCCACCAATTGTGGAGAGAGACCTGTGCCCAACAGTGGGACATAAAAAGGGTTGTAGCTAACAAAACCACAACTGACTTTTAACCCACTATTAAAATAATTCTTAACTGGACCGTGCAGTGTGAAAATCGTCTAAATACATATGCTTTGGTGCGATGAAATTTGTTTTTCATTTACCATTAAAAGAAGTTTGATTATTTATTTGTTAGATCTCCAACTTAGTTTTCAGGGATAGTAACACGCTTGTGATCCACTTCAGGTAGTATTTCTGTTCTAATTGGATTTGGAGACAAGTGTTCTAGAGGCTGTAGTGGCCACTTAACATCAATTGTCTGCACATCTGTTTGCTATTACCATGACAAGCAACGAGTCAATTTATTCATCATTACAACGTCGATATCACGCTCTTGTAGCAGTAATATAAGTTTGTCTCAACAGATTGAATTATCTTTTTACCTACGCTTTTGTTATAGATTAAAATAACTTAGGATTTGACTAGATGTGATCTTAATTATGACCGAGAATCACAATTGTATGTGACTCTGAAAGTGGTTATTAAAAATGAGCCCTTTGGCCTCGAACGTTTAGTAGGGTATTCGATAATTAATTTCAAATTCTTTCAAATACTTAGCATATGTTTGCTAAACTATCAGTGAGAACCGCAATAAAGTCAGTATAACTGTAGTTCGAAGATTTTAGATGTAAGATGTAATTACTACTGGTATGTAAATAGACGTCTGTTACCATTTCTATTTGTATTGTTCTAACCGTGTCTGATCTGAATGTAAAATATTATGTAGACGTAGATAACGACGGCAAACTTCCCGTAAGAACTATCCTCCAGTATAGATTGACCACTTTGAAATGGTCACTATTCATGATTTTCGCAGTTGTGATCGTTTTTGTGCTGATATTTAAAATAGGTGAAATTCAGTTCGTAATTGGCCATAAATATATAGTACAAATATTTATTTACCATTTCATCAATTATGCTAAAGGATAATTGTCCGCTAAAAGGATACTAGTAAAGATGCATTGTTTTCATACACAAGTCTTTCACGTCCATATCAAAATAACAGTTTATTAGATCTGTTATTTTGATATGG
>DWKL01000758.1:0-17036 GCA_018249415.1 Phareas burnsi | reverse complement strand
AAAATGTATTTATCGAGCAGGTCGCATAGACGCAGTGACTTTAACTGCAGTAATACCTACAGTCTTTTGTTCCCATCAGGGCGATAAGGTCAGAATTTCAAAAGTAAACAATATCGATTGTATGTTTCCAAAGGCATTCTGCTGTAACATATTACTGTCTATGGTTCATATAATTATTCAGTGAATAACTCTTTAACATTTAATTTTAACCACATGAAAATCTAGAGGGACTTAGATCAACGTTTAATCAAAGTAATGTTAGACGATATATAATTGAATTTTCGACACTACCGTTTGTTTTAATTATTGATGTAAAAACAATTACACATATTCCACATGAAATTCTGAGCATGTTACGTCCTTGGCAATGATTTTAAAAACTACCTGCAAGCGCAATCTATGCTAGCGATTGCTTAACCCATAACATGTTACGTACTCACCTTCGACATATCGCTAAGTACAACTTCTTTGGAAATAACATCAAACAGCCATATCGCTCACTCCTCCATTACTGGAATGTTTTAAATTTTAATCTTGAACATAGATTTCGCTACTGAGCACTGGTCGACCGCGGAAAATTCGTATTACATTTTCGAGACGCTGTTTCGCGACAGAGGCCCGATCAATACTGGGGTTGTCGTTACCGGCAGATATGGTAAAAAATACAGCGATACGTTACGCGTGCGCGCGCAAACTGTTGTTAACTGACGAGCACACAGAGTGTATGTCGGATGGCACGACCAACGACTCGGCCCCCAACCTGATACAGAGTACAGAGTAACTGACGCGAACTGTAATTGTACGAGGCCACCGGCATGAACGCTAATTGTACGTACGGCAGTAAAGGGAACATGCAATATCAATTGCAATCTGATGATAATTTGCAAAATTTCCCCGCGGCGTGGGTCGCACTCATACAAATTATGATAGTCCATAAAGATTGAGGTCTAGGAAAAAGTGGGCCGCGAAGAAATGGGTGTTAGATAGTTACCTATTATTACCTGTAAGGAACTCATTATTTGATAGTACATAAAAGTGACTTACAATTAGTGCCCATCCACTTCAACTCCTAACGTTAAGTCATTTTTATATTTTTGTTAAGTATTAAATCATTTATAAATCAGAATTTGGCGCAGTAGAACCTGTTCTTTATGATTGAAATCCTCAACGTTTATCTAAATTTCCTGATATTTACTATTTTCAGAATATCACAGCGCCTGGATTAGCACTCAGCAATACCATGCTTCACGACTAAACTAAAACTACATGAACCTTCCGCAGAATTATTAAGAATTGTCGGAATTGTATTATAGACTTCATATTTTCCTTTACTACGTAATGTTTTTTATTAAATAGTAAATACATATGTATTCGAATGTTATATTGTAATCATGTTGGTAAAAATCTGTATGACGTTTCAGTCGGCAAAGATTTATCAGTATCATAAATATTTGCCTACAAGGATGCAATAGAGGCCTAACTTCGTAAGTAACTCGATATTTATTTTAATAACCAACGCAGTTGTTAATTTTTGGCTAGGAATTACAGATATTTTCATAATAACAACAAGCCTATTAAGTCTTCTTACTTTTGGTTAAAAGTTCCGTCATAACCAGTTTTGTCATATCTAAGATTAGAACGTGCGACCAGACGGACAGATACGCAGGCAGTTGGGCCTATAATAGACAAAGGTTTTAAACGCAAGGATTTTATGATTTGATATTATATATTTGACGATCCACGTAGCGCAGCGATTACCACGCCGGTCTGACACGCAGAGAGTTCCGGTTTCGATTCCCGTGCCAGGCAGACATCTAAATAATGAATTTGAATTTCTGTTCTGGGTCTGGGTGTTTGTGTACTTGTCTTATATGTGCTCAGGGCACTCACGGTAGATATCCTAGGGTGGGGTATAAATGTAATGTTTTGTTTAAGCAACACTTAATTTGAAATTACATATATTATCATCATCATTATCATCAACTTATTAATGCAACACGGGCACGGGTCCTCTTTGAATGAAAAGAATGAAAGTGCAATGAAATTATATACTTAATCGTTATCGTAACATTCCACTACATTAGTATATAAGAAGCGCCAAATATATAATATTATGTAAATACAGGGAAATATAAAGTCTATTTTACAATTCTAATAGTTCTTTACTAATTTTATTTTCGTTTAATTTATGCTTTCTGAATCCAACGGTTACTCGCTGTCTTGTTCAAGTCATCAGTCCACCAGTCCAGTGTCGGGGGGCGATCTGTGCTTCGTAACCAGGAATAGCGGGGCCGTCGGGGACTGGGGGCTAGGGCTTTAACACACTTATCATAGGGGGGTTTTGCCATAGTCACCGCGCTTGGCAATGCATGTTGGTGACCGCAGTAGATCTTGGTTATGCTTAGGAAGATGCTGCTGCCCATCTCCTGGAGATCCCTTAGTTGCCTCTTACGACATCTACGGGAAGAAAGAGAGTGGTGGTATTCGGGGGTTCGTAACGCCGGCACCACACGGCACACCAGCACCACACGGCACAGTCCTCTTATGCAGTCACTGCTATTCCTGTGAAAATAACAGAACAAGATCCAAATTAGAAAAGCATTCATAATTAAAATAGGAAAGAATGGCTGGTGGTGGAACGAAGTTTTAGCAATAATCATTGACATGGCTAAGGTCTATAATCGGTCACATCCGGTCCCATAGGGCCCTTGTCGCAAAGTCATGTTAATCATAGTAGAAATTATGCACGGAAGGTTTACATCTTAGTGGAAAACTTAAGTCGTTGACGACGGATATCTACTTTTGAAGAACGATGTCCATTAATAGTGGTGAAGAAGAAAATGAGGCAACACGAAATTTACACCAAGCATACCCAGCAACGTCAAGAATCATCAAAACAAGATGTAAAACATCTCTGTTACACACTGCTGCCCATCTATCCATTAAATACATATAGTACCCTCCTACGGTTCTACTTAAAGTTAAAACCATAAGGCACATTTTTTTGGGACGGCAAACCTTTTATATTCTTCACTAAAACTGAAAATATGGTACTGCATCAGTCTATATCTCGTGCTGGAGGTCCGAAATTTAAATCCCAGAGTCGCAAATTTTCGACGTTATATTTGTATTAGAAACTACTCATTATTATCATTAACAAAGATATTGTGATAAAGTATCTTAATTAACAGAATTCTCAAAGCTGTGGACAGTAAATCGATCCAATGATGGCAATTATTAAGATAAATAAGTTTCTGAACAAAAATAAATTAATAAAGATTACAAAATTTAAGTTTAAGATTGTGTCACAATCTTAAATATGGGACATGTTAATATATAATATAATTAGTTACTAAATTACACTCGATACATTTTTTACCGAAGGAATATTTGGCTGTATAATGTATGGTATCAGAACTAAAATAATTTAATATTAACAAAAGTAATTGACGCGAATTTACTGTCAACAGTGTCAACATGTCATCTGACAGCTGACAGCATGATTGCTAGATTCAGAAGAATTTTCCGCAATGTTGAGGAATAAATTCGTGCTTGGGAAAACTTCCGAATAATTAAATCTTTAGGAAAATATTTGGGAAAAGGGAAATAAGAGACATTTTGCAGTTATTTTTAACGTTTATCAATATTAAATTTTATGCCTTTCTCGAAAGTTTATATACTAATATTATTTTTAAAACAAATTTAATATTAATAGTAGTATTAGTATATCGACTTGCAAGGTTTTTCTAAATAAATTAGTAAAAGAATACTTCATTACTGCGCAATAGCTTGAAAAACTTTTTATTTAATAATCTATGTTTGTTTAATAATAATTGGTTTTATTTCCTGGAAACAAAAATGAAGAAAAAACTTGCAAAACGAACTGTTTTGGAAAATAACATATAAATATCGGGAAAATTAAGAAATCTCAATCTAGCAACCCTGGCTGACTGTAACATCAATACATAATAAACAATATTATTTTTTTATCGATTTTATTTAAACACCAAATTATAAGTTATTATTAAGTATTTATTTACACATACTACTTACTAACAAAAATGGTTACGTCCACGCTAACGATCCAAGATATTTTACCATATGGGGCAAATAAATCAAATAGCAAGAAAGTTGACATGGATACAATTTTACCATTCATATTATTACCAATTTTGCTTATTATAGCCACAATGTCACGATTAGTAACTATAATTATCATGGTGTTCATTGGTATGGCTGTCCTTTATGTGCAATCGCGTCCACGTCAGAAAAACAGGTAAATTTTATTAGATTAAAGTTCCTAAATAGGCATGGTAGTAATATCGATTTATAGATATATCATGAACAGAATTATATATATTTTAAGGTCTAACCATTTCTGACCCATTTGTCTAAAACTCAAGCAAGTCTAATATATATATAGATTAGACTGAGGATTGGGCCACAGTCCAAAACGCTTGTCAAGTGCAGATTGGTATACATCACACACCTTCGAGAACTTCATGAAGAATTCTCAGGCTCCCTTGGTTCCCTTGCAATATTTTCCTTCACCATTATAGGAAGTATTAATAAATTGCTAATATGCATATAACTTCAAAGAATTAGAGGTGTGCACAGGATTCGAACCTTGGACACCCTGCCTAAGAGACCGGAATATTAACCACTTGGCTGTCAGTGCTTTTTCATGCAAGGTTCAGTAAATTATGAGACCTCAACATAAACATATTTATATCTTTATTTTACCTTATATATATTGTATCCTTGGGTTGGAAAACCATTCACTACATCTATAGATAGTTGTAAATTGCTTTTCCAGGTCACCTTTCTTTTTCTCCTGGACTGTATCATCAGGAATATGTATGTTCTTAGTTTTTGAACTAGGCATATTGAGGCTACTTGAAATTACTCAACTGGAAAATTTTGTCTTTCTGTTGCTCCTACTAAGCACTTGTTATTTCTTTTATAAAATGAAAGCAGTCGCAGATTTTGAACTAGCCACAGGGTCATCAAAAGGGAAAGAATACAGGTGAATCAAGTTTAATATTAAAGCATAATACATTATACTATGTTCATAAAATAGCTTCTTGAATTTTTAAGAGTAATTTCAATTTCAATTAAACTTATTAAAAATCTAAACCTTCAATTTCAGCCCAGTACTCACATCCGATTCTCATTATTGTCAGATTTGTCAAATTGAAGTCAATGAGAGGTTCTTTCATTCAATTTGGTAAGATCATTAGATATATAGCATGGAATTATCTAATATTTCTGGTATGAGGAACTCACTTAAAAGCTATAGGTAATATTTTAGTCCTACAATTGACTTTCTCTTTTAAAAACATATTTATTTATTACATTTTCAGGTGGAATTGCTGTGTATTGAGGCCAAACTACATATATTTTCTAGCTGGGCAGGTGTTTGCATTTACAACACTAGTATTTGGCACTAACTTAGGCCTAACCACTATTTGCCAGCCCTTCATACTCTACGGCACCATACTTATGCCAGAAGACTGCAATGATGTCTATCATGAGTTTGAGTAAGTTACCTTGACCAAATATGGAAGATTAATATGATGTCTGTCCACGATTGAGGTAACAGGTTCAAAGCCTTGATTCTTAGATTTCCATTTTTTTTCAAAGATCTCCATGTATACAAAATTATTCTCACTTGCTTTGAAGGTGAGATAATTTATTTTTAAGAAATTTACCCATCTAAAAATTCTAAGAAATATTCTCAAAGATGTACATATCCATGTTTAGCTAGTATGGTGGACTATTGTATATATAATGCTTATTTCGAGTGGAGGTCCATGTCTATAACTAATGGGTTGCTGATGAATAATGATAAGAGCTTTGCCATGTTCCTATGGCAGTGTCCCACATTTATTTTAATGGTTATTATGAATAATCCACTTAAATTGTTTTTTTTCAGATTGGCACTGTGCTTTGTTGCATGTGTGTATGGCTTAGGATACCTTTTAGTGATATCACTGGTGTTAATTCGTCAAATTGTTATTTACATTCCAAAATATAGTGGTAAGCATAATAAAATTAAATAAAAATATGGTCTTTACATAAAGTATAAATGAATTATAATAAATTGTTATGTTTTACAGGGCCACAATTGAAAAAATTAATCAATGTAGTCAATGTGTGAACAATACTAAACAACTTTTGGGAAAAGGAGAATAGAAAAGAAGTTACAAAGTACTTCAGAAAGAATGGAATCTTTATAGTCGAGATTGAAAGTAGTAAGGAAGCATCTTGGACTATAAATTATTGCTAGGGCTTAATTTTTTACATAATAATAAGCTTTGTAATAGAATATACTTATTTATTGCTTATATAGGAAAAGTAAATAGATAAAGTACATTAGAATATTGCAACATAATGCCATATTTAAAAATCGCATTTTTATTTGTGTGTAAAATGTATAGTTAATTGGAAATTAAAAGCTTAGCATTTAATGAGTTGATTGAGATTAATAAAGACTATAAAAGTCAATAAGGTTCCAATTTTCAATAAACATAGTAATATATTCCTAAAAACAATATTTTAAACAGGCTAGTATATTATGCTTGTACAAATAAGTATATCTAAGTACATTTTTAATACTACAAAAAATTGCAGAACTATCTATATATTGTTGATTAAATTAACATCCGATAATGACTGGATTAATATTATATTACCTACTTGATATTATCCATAATACTAATAAGTGATGTATTCCAAAAAATATACTAATAATAATATTTTTAAAGCTTTCAATTAAATGAATCATAATTTTCCACCAACTTATATTATGATAGCTGTATTATGTAACTAGATTATTTATTTCAATCAGTCTTCTGGTGGGACATAGTCTGGTACCACTTGCAAAACTTTCTCACGCCATCTTATTTTTCTAGCATCTTGCTCCCTTTTCAATGCATTCAGAGCTGGCAATGTCCTCCAACAGGTTAAAGTTTTAAAAAGAAGATTACTGCAACAAAAAAGATGGTATAGCTGTTTTGAATTTTAACAGTAATTTAAGTAGACAGACTGTCCTATGTTACCTGTTGTAATAAATAATTGCATTGGTCCATTTTATATTAAACTCTTTCTTTAAAATACATATGCCCTCTTGAAACTTTTTGAACACAAATTGTGTCACGTACAAATCGTAATAATCTTTAGCTACCTGCATTTTCCATAAATATTCTTTGTGGTTCTGAAAAATATTTTTTTAGTTAAAAAATTTAATCCGGATTTTTTATGAAATTCTTGATGAGAATCATAATAAGAAATTTATTTGAGAACTAATTATTGAATGTTTAATAGTCATAGTAATAATATATTATTTTTATATACTATTGTTATCGTTTTATGTTGACTGGCATACTATGTACCTTTAATTATATAGGTACTTAAAGAAATGAACAGCCGTGGGCGAAAAACGCCCCGAAGCATTCATGGTTATTTTCGTCACATATCACAATTGTTCAAAAATGTAACATGCATTACTGTTCTCATTTTAAAATTTCTCAGTGCAGTGAAGTGATGTGGCTTTTGTGCATCAACCCATGATGATTATTTCTGTTAAAGTCGAAATGCCCCCGTGCGTCATTATTGAATATTTATAAAATCATTTGACTTGGGTACCTCATAATTTATTAAAATGTGATCTACTTAACACCATTCAAAGGCTCGGTGTCCAGTCACAGGAAATAAACAGTGACTGGATGAAACGCTTGAAAAAAGACAAGAAAATTCCAGGCAATATGAAAGAACAACATCAGTTATTTACAATAAACGTCAGGAATAGATTCGTATCATGTAGTTATCTAAATCGTGATACCCCCATCTGGTAACTGAATCGAAAGGTGGCTTGCGTTTTAGTTTGCGCAATGATATCTATGAATATCGTCTGCCCCGCTCATTCATGGCATTAAACAACAATTAACTCCTAGTCAGTACTTCACTTTGTGCAGTGGACGTACAATTAATACTGTTTGATGTATCTTCTCTGTATAGTGAAAAATAAGCTAATCAATGAATAATATTTTTTCACTTATTTACACTTATAAAACCTGACGTTAAATAAACACTGCAGCCTATGACCACTTGCCACAAAATCTAACCGGTATAGGAGTTAAAATTCTACCTTAAATACATTGCTAGCCCTAACACATAAGTTGTGAAACATTAATACTTTACGGAAGTTTTTTTAACCAGAACAAACGGTACTAAACTGTAAAATAAAGCAGAAAAAAGCATTTAAGAGTCACACAAAATCTGGTATTTTTTTGCGATTCTTGTCTATAATATGACCCATTGGTCCAAACAGATTGATAAAAACTTCAAACACAAATACTGTTACCTTCTTAAAACAGTCAAATGTATTTTTTAGCAATTTCTTCCTGTGAAAGTCTTCTGCTTTAAAATTCCTCTCATACCACATATCTTCCGTATACCACATCCAATGTAAAAAAACATTTTTTTTCATCTGAAATTGATGAAGTGCTTTTGCCTTCTCCAAGTTATCGTGTTTTATTTCTATTAGGAGTTTAAAAGGCCTTACACCGTATTTAGCCATTAGATTTTTTTCATAATGTAAATCTGCCATAACAATTAATGCCCGAAATCTTTCTGCGTGTTGTTTCTTTCTTATATTTTCAATTTTTTCTCTTTTTCTTTTTTCTCGCAGTTCTTTAATTCTTTTTGCCTTTTCTTCTTTGTCCATTTCGGCTTTTGCCAATTCGGCCTAAAATTTGTGTTATATTAGTTCAATTTAAGCGCTACTGTGGACGATTATTTAATCAATAACGAATACTTGTTGAGTACCTGTTGTTTTAGTCTGATACGTTCTTCTTCCATCTGCTTACGTCGTTCACGTATCATCGCATGCTTTTCTTCTCTTTCACGAGCTCTATTTTCCATTCTTTGAAGAAATTGTGGTACTTTCAAACAATGAAGTACCAATGAAGAGTCTAGAAAATTTTAATAAAAAATAATATATATTATTTGCATACTAAATATTTCATAGGATACATTATTGCTGTCATGTCTAGTACCTTCAATTTCTCGTATTTTTAATTCGTTAGTTAAACATTTTATTTTAGGCTTCAGATGTTTGTCGATGTCGTAGTACGTTTGTCTAACATCTTCTTTCATACAGTCAAGAGATTGCCGCGAAGCGTCTATTATTTTATTGTACTTAAGCTGTTCTATTAATCTGTTTTGTTGTTCTAACTTGGCTTTCTGTAGAGCTATTATGTGTTTCTGTACTTTGTATCTGAAAATAAACATCGTCATTATTATTAATTATGTAAAAATAATAGATAAATTTACTTTCAAAGTCTGTACATTGCTTATGTATTGTGTGTTGAGTTTAATAATCATTATAAATAAATATAACTTACCTATGTTGATACGTGTTATAGTCTCGAGCTTGTACACTAGCTTTGTTAGCCGGTCCCGCTTTTTGATTAATTATTTTTTGTTTCTTTTCTAGTCTATCAAAAAAGTTGTTGATAGTTGTTAATCTTTGCTGGTTAGCCTTATTGTCTCGTCTTCGTTTTATATATTCCATCCACTTGTTTGCATATTTTCTTAAAATGCTACTTTCATCATAAGTTTTAATTTTCAACGCTTCAATTTTTAATAAATTAGAAATATCGTTATAAGTATTAAATTCCTCTAAAGTTTCTGTTTTTGCATTCAGATTTTTTATATGGACTTCACTAATAGGACTTGTTTCAATATTATTTATTCGGAGATTTGACTCGCTACTTTTATTACACGTACTAGAAACCGCCATCATTATTAAAAGCGACTGTAGGTCACTTTTAAGATCCATAGTAGATATTTCATTATTTTGGAGTTTATGATTTGTTTCATTTTCATCTTTCATTGGAACTTCATTCATGTATTGTAATGTTTTGGTTGCATCCTGATTGTTAGATATCTTATGTGTGCATTTGACTTCAATAATTTCATTAAATACAGTTACTTTGGCCTCATTAATATTTGGCGTATCTACGTTTATTGCGCTTACATTATTCGCTTTTAAAATATTATTAGTTGTTGATTTATTGACCTTTTCTTTAGCATTCAGTCTAAAGTCTACATCGTTTTGAATTCTTAAATTTGGTGGTACTTCATTTAAACAATATTGAAGTTCCTTTTTTAATATGGTATCGTCAATTAACGATAGTTTACATAAATTTTTGTTTTTATCGCAAGATTTAACCTGAAAAATTGTAACACTTAAATAAAAAAAAATTGTATCTATGGATACAATTGATCATAATTATAAAAATGGTATTTACAACTCACCATTATATTTTGTTGTTTGCTATGGCGAAGAAAATAACCTGTAGATTTATAATTCATGGAATATTTCAGTAATTCCTTTTCAACATATATAGTCTTCTTTAAGATCCCATATTCCATTTTAGTAACAATTTAACGTTTGATTCATTTTCATTGTAAGATTTCTATTGTTAACTGGGCTCTTCATATCCATCGATTAAACAAATCTTATATACTCGCCCTTTATCGTTGCTATGATATTGTTTTATCAATATTGAAACCAAAACGTCTATTTCCTCTACCCGATGTCTGTAGCTAGGATGCGATTATTATTTAAAGCCAATTATATTAATTACCTCTCTTAGAATAAGTGCTCACAACCACGTTGGTAAGTATCGTTCCCCGAAATGAACTAAAGTCAACAAGGTTTACAACTTTACATTAACTGTTCTCTAAGTAATTAGGACATTAATGTCAGAGGATTGATTAATTCGTCATTAGCTTTCATAGTACCTAAGGAGACAGTGGTATCGTAGTGACTGTTTAAAAACATGTTTCCTGCTAGACGACCCGTCAATGTGCATGCTGAGTGCACGCGACCATTGTACAAGGAAACGCATAAGGGTGAGGAGGATTGGGTATTTACCTATCTGCCGCGGATAGTATGCGTTGGCATGACGGTAAAGGGGAGCCATATTTGAAAGCATCTCCAAGTAACCAACTCTCCAAGTACCAGCCCCGATAGTGATAATCGTGGGAAAGGGTTGCTACATAAAGTACGATGTTTTGGTGAGTTCGAAATGCAGCCTACATGTCACGGTGGCAAAATGCACATATGAGAAATGTAGCGCATGGCCCACTAAAGTCTTCCTGAGGATGCAAGCCACCTCCAGGAGATGGTGGCTTGGTGGGGAACTCAGACAACCTGAAGGACGACTGCTAAAACAAACTCAAATGAAACCATAATGTTTTTCACTCGTCCTGAGGCAGAAAACATAACTGTACCCTAGTTATGTTTTGGCTCTAAACCAAATTAATGAAAGCCGCTTCAAGATTCAAAACTGATTACCGGATGCGATAAGGCCACAAAAAAGGCATACTAGGTAGCAAAGCAAAGCATACGATCGTAGGGCAGCACTGATTTGGCATAAACTTAGAAGGAACGTGCGCTATATATGCTGGCTGCTTTTGTCGTAGCAGTCCTAGCATCCATTCTCGCATTGTGTAAATGTGACATCCTATATATATGATCGAGGTCAGTATGTCGAATGCCAAGTAAAATACTAATAAAGACTACAAATAAATAATTGTTTTTCAAACAGCAAATTACTTTTCTATTGCTGTATTACTTGTAATTGGCTGAACCTAAATAATTCATTGTTATATAAAAAAAAACATTTTAATGTCAACAAGTGACAGCGACACTGACAGACGTTGAATTTGACATATTTAAAGTTGAAAACAAGACTGCTACCCGTGTTCCAATGCAATCATAGATAGATACTGCATTTTATCTGCAAAATTGGAGAAATACTTATGTTAACGAAAATATTCAGAATCTTGTATAATAAATGTATCTACCTCTCAATAATGCGGTTGATAGAAAGTACTTATTTAAAATACCGGTTACGAAATTGGGTGTATTCACGGTTTCATTACCATTGTTCGCTTTTGTAATTTGTGTTCTAATAACTATGTTCAAAGATTTCGATAGTGCAAATAATACACATTGTAAAGTGCCAAATATTTTCCCGTCTATATCTGCTTCCATCGGCAATTATGAGCCTCAGAGAACAATATGGAGAATAGCTATATACATTCATGCCCCATTAAGGTTTTTCATAATATATTTACGTTGGAATTATTATAGAAATGTCATTAGACAAAATTGTATTTTAATAGTCAAATTGGCAGTATTTTTAAATGTTATAGAAAATTTAGCTTTATTGGGGGTGACACATTGGACATCATCCCTGAACTATCGTAAGTATGCAGTACTCCGGAAGCACATGGACTGGGATTACACTCTGCGAATGGTTACATGGAATCGGTTTCATAAATAAATGAGCTTATAGTTCTTCCACTAAACGCTCATTTACTATAGTCTCACAACTGCTTATACAGCCACCAAACTAAACCATACAACAAAATAAATAGAAATTTTCGTCATTGTGAGACTCTTCTACTATTATGAATTCTTCCTGCGAAATTCTCTTCATTGCCTCAGAATGCATCATCATAATGCAGAGGTATGATTACATAATAGTGTTCACTGTCATACTGCATTTTAAACATTCAAAAGAATTTTGATTACCTAAGTACATTTCATATATAAATTAATGGCTTTATTCATTAAGGATAATTAAAATTTAAAACCTCTGAATATTAAATGGTAATGAGAATTTTTGTTCAATGTTACTATTATCTACCTTGATTTTGGTTTATTAATAATTATTGTGTTAAATACAAACAATTTCAATTTCCAGCATATCATGAAGCATGCTTTAAAACTTTCATTGGGACCTCAATATTTTACATGTTCTTCACAAGTCTGATGCTTACAAAATATAGACGAAGAACAACCTTGACACAACTAGAAACATATTCAGTGAAATTAAAATGGAGAGCATTTCTAACAAATGTCAGCTCATTTGCATTTGCAGCTTATTTCTTTCTAAGACACAATAGATTATGCGAACCCTATGGTAAGTAAGGGCTATTTTAATGATATTAGTGTTATACACAGAACTAACAATCTAACTCCAGTACTATTAGTAGCATATGAATGTAGGAACCAAAGGATTGTCAATATTCACAAATGCAATATTATGTAATAATAGTGCATTGGAACCTTTTCAAACTGGATTTAAGTATGTAGAGCTTTAACTTTTAACTTTCGACCTAAATAGTATACTGACTCTCTACAGCCTATATACAATGCAATGCAATGCAATGCAATACAATTTTATAACAAGAATTTTATAATATATTCTTAGTCTCATTTCCATCATTATAATATTAATATGTACCTATCTTTTCAGTGTACTCTATGTTTGGATTTGCCGAGTATATTGTTGTTGTAAGCAACATAATGTTTCACATGACAACAGTGTATGATCTGAAAGTTCAATTCATCTATTTAACGAAAAAAGGAATTGTAATTGAATGACTGAAAATTTCGCACAGGAGTATATTTTTGGTGCAAGAGGAAATAAAAGGAATTAAATAGGGAAATTAAATAATCAAAAAAACTTAAACTAATCATATCAATGGCTTCTCAGTGCAATATTCCATGTATAAATCATTCCACAGTTAAGAAAAGTGTTAATAACTCTGTGACAAATAAATCTTAATACAAGTAAAACAACTGCAAAAGCTTCTTTGTGTACATTTTATTGAATTATAACAAATATGTAACAGCATAGCAAAAAAAAATGCCTATAAATAATATAGTTTGTCTTAAACATCAAATTAAACTATCTTAGAAAAAAGAACTTATTCTCTGATATACACATAGCACCTCTGTTGCAAGTTGCATGGATATAAACTATTGCAGTCTCAGATCAATTGTACATTATTCATATTAACAGGATAATTAATATGCAACTTCATTTTCCAATAAAATAGGATCGGATACATCTATGCCTCCTATAAATGATAAAAAGCAAATGGTTTACATAACAATAAAATAAACCAGAAGTATAACAAAATTAACAATGCTGCAAGGGTATATGTTGGACGTCATTAATTAATAACATGGCGTCTAAACTTTTCCTTATGATATCAATGTCAGTACCTTACAAAGTACAAGTTGCAAAACCCACTATTACGAATGATTTATAAATTATGTATTTGGGTAACCCAATTACGTCACATGGCAATTAATTATATGTTCATCTAATAGCATTATCAGTATAACATTACAACACTAGGTGATATAAGTTTTCTCTAAAAATCTTTCATTATGAATCACATTCAGGAAAATAACTAGAAAACTATTATACAAATATCCAAAATAAAAGTTTCTATATAACAAATAATCCCTATAATAATAAAAAGGTATATAACAATATTACAACAATATATCCGAACTTACATGAAAGTCATTCTAACACATAAATAAAATTTAAACTTTACTTTTACACTGTAACAAAATATACAATTTGTACATGGAGACCTGTATTATTTATTTAAATTAATTGCTACATTGCGCATATTTATCAAAAAAATATGCTATGGCGATAAATACCTTTAAAACATCTTATTTATAGTTTGAATTCATTTTGCATCTTATCAGCTATCATTTTTGCAATAGCCAGAGATGAAGTTGCACCAGGTGAGGGTGCATTGCGACAATGCAGTACTCTACTCCCAATTGCGCCTGAACCAGGCTTGGAATCAAATACAAAGTCTTCTATTAGTGTACCTGAAAAATTTAAAATAATGAAATGTAGTAAGAGACAAGTTTCACAAATGTACCTTTGACTCCTACAAGTTATTCGATTTTAAGTAGTATTAAGTTATTCAATCAATTATATAAAGATTTTTTAGCTCACATTCACCCACTATATCCACCTTATTCAATCTTAAATTGTTTATAAAAGCCTAAATGTAACTTTTTAAACATGTTTACAATTTTTCAAGATAACTTTAGAAGTGGATGTTGGAAAACCTTTTGTTATAATTCAACAATTTAGCTTATACAGGTAGTATAGATACACATAGCAGAATTAATTCAACATATATAAATAAATGGGGTTGTGATAGCAGAATGGTTATAATTCTGGCCTCTCACACTGGATGTCCGGGGTTTAAACCTGTATGCACCTCTGATTTTTCAGTGATATGCATATTAGAAATTAATTATCACTAATTTGAATGCAGAAGGAAAACATCATGAGGAAACCTACACATTTAAGAGTTCTTCATAAAAATTCTCAATGGTGTGTGAAGTCCACCAATCCACACTTGGCTTGGCCTGGCCATGGCCTAACCATTCTCATTCTGAGAAGATACCCGTGCCTGGTAGTGGGAAATTAATGGGTTGATGATGAGACAAACAAATAAAAGCAATTTACCATCTTTTGCCATAGCTTGTGCCCTAACTCCCGCTGGTCCTCTTTCCACATCACTACTTGTGATATCCTGTATGTATTTTTGAACTTGCATCACTTGTAATGGCATTAAGAGTGATCTAGTCATTTCCTTCATTCCAAAACCAGCATATTTGAATGCCATTTTACGGAACCCAGAAAATTTTACTATCTGCATTAGCTCCTGCATGTTAACATCACTCCATCTATAAGATAAAAACAAACATTTAATAAAAAAAAAATAATATCAATTAAGGTAAATAGATTGTTATCCTTACTTGTAACCTTCCTTACAGAATGCTAATATAGCATTTGGTCCAACAATGATGCGTCCATCTATTCTTGGTGTTAAATGAACTCCAAGGAAAGGAAATCTTGGATCTGGTACTGGATAAATATTAGCTTTAGTAATTTTACTTTTATTTGGAACCAAATATAAATATTCTCCTCTAAATGGTATAATCTTTGGTTCCTCTGGGCAACCTGTTAAAACAGCCACTGTATCTGATTGTAGACCACAACATGTAAGCACATATTTAGCTTGTATACTAAGATTCTTGCTGTCAGTTAACATAACCGGGTATTCTGCATTATCAACTTCCACAAATTTTGACACCTCAAAATTGAGGTAGGTTTTTCCGCCACCTTTTTCAAAGTCCTTCACATATGATTCTGTCACCTCTGCCCAATTCACTATTCCTGTATGAGGTGACCACAAAGCTTGTAAGCCTTTGCATTTTGGTTCCACCTCTCTCAATTCCTTAGTATCTAGGAGTTTTATGTCTTTAACACCATTTTTTATTCCACGATCATACAAATCCAGCAGTCTCGGTATCTCAGATCTGTTAGTGGCTACAATGAGCTTCCCACACTTAGAATACTTAATACCCTTTTGATCTAAATATTTATAAGACAAATTTAGACCTTCTACACATAACTTTGCTTTTAATGAACCAGGCTTATAATAAATTCCGGCATGAATAACACCACTATTATTTCCACTTTGGTGGTAAGCAAAACGTTTTTCCTTCTCAACTAAACCAATTTTTAACTCTGGATGACGCAAAAGTAACTCTCGGGCAGATGCAGAACCTACAATACCACCACCAATAACCACTATGTCGTAACATGACTGCTTCTTTTCACTATATCTGTAAATATTTAAAAAAAAAATCTCTAAGCCAACTGACTTTAGGAAAAAAGATTTATATCTATAGATACAATACACCGTAACACTCACCGTCTTGATTCTGGTACAGATACACGGTTGTAACATACAGTAGCTCGTAATGGCCTTAAATGATTTAACATCATCATTTTTAGATAACTCTATTAGAAAGTTTATATATTTGATAACTCGTAAAATAACGCGCTACCGCCTAAGATATATCAATAATCCACAGTTTATATTCACTGACGGACATATAAAATAACATTGATAATCCCAATTATAGTTTGGGTATCAAATTATATTTATGCAAACATTGTAATCAGAGCAAAGGAGTAAATTAAACTAAAAAATAAACATACAGCATAAACTTGACATTGACGTTACTTTTTACTCAAGCATTCCGATTAGTGTATTCCAATGTAAGTGCAAATTTATCTATGTAATAGCAATAGTTTTCGAATAAAATGCAATTC
>DWKL01000757.1:0-17037 GCA_018249415.1 Phareas burnsi | reverse complement strand
AAAACTAAAGTTAATCGTAAGTGCGTTGCTAACCCTAAGAATCAGGTTGGAACACCTCTTGTCAGTAACTCAACTTAAACATACAAATCAGTTCTCCTTTGCCTTGTTCTGTCTAATCGTAGTGCTTTCTTCACCCGTAGTTGCTTGCTAGTATTTCATGTGTCGTGGGCCCGCGGGTGCCATGAACACATACAAGGTCAATACACGAACACCCAGATCCAGACTAGAAATTAAAATTTATCATTTGAATATCTGCTTGGCCGGGGATCGAACCATCTGCGCGTCGGTTCGGTTCGACCACGTGTTACGATAGATAAGGACACACAACCTGCAACAGGTTCTACGCTGCCGAGGTGACGCTGGCGCTGCAGTTCCTGCACTCGCACGGCGTCATCTACCGCGACCTGAAGCTGGACAACATCCTGCTGGACAGCGATGGACACTGCAAGCTGGCCGACTTCGGCATGTGCAAGGAGGGCATCATCGGTAAACCATTGGACTTGACACATTACAACATCGTCATCCGGTCGGGTCGCCACCCAAACTGGAAGGATTCAGGTTACGTTGGCTCAGTGCGGTGGTCCACTTGGTAGACTTCACGCACTTTGAGAACTTCTAGCAGATTTCACAAGCATGTCGGGATATCTCAAGCCATCGTTAGAATGTTCTCCTTTATTGTTAAAGCAAGTGATAATTCATTTCTAATATCCACAAAACTCATATATCAGAGGTGTGTATCTGGGGTATGAACCTGTGATCCAAAGTATTGCAATACTTACAATAGTCTCTTATGGTGTATATATGAGGCGTCAACTATCCACCAACAGATTAGTTTTGTTAATATTTATGTGTCTGTTCTTATTGGAAATAGATTTTCAACAACTTCATTCTCACTTATTTTGAAATAAAATTGTTTTAGTATGTAATGATCAAATAGTGTTTATGTGACGTTTAAAACTAAACTCGCACTTGTTGCAGACGGCGCCACCACCACCACGTTCTGCGGCACGCCGGACTACATCGCCCCGGAGGTTGGTTAACATTCGCCAGTCGACATCTGGAACGGTGCTATAATTTTCATGACTTTTCAATAATTTTTATCTCTGGATCCTTTTCTAATTCATATTCATATTTATTCATACTAATATTCATTCGTTCGACCACAGCGATCGGTTCTGGGTTACTTTATCTCGCTTATTGGATACATTTAGTTCTCTCTGATTTAAAAAACCCGAATGAATTATGGATTACAACAATTCGAAGGGGACATGGAAAACTAAACTTACTTGTACCAAATTGTATAAACTGAGAGATTACGTACACGGCTATATTCTTGCAAATAAAATGTTTGATTTGATGACGAACGTTGACGCGACGGTGGGCGGTTGCAGATTCTACAGGAGCAGGAGTACGGCGCGTCCGTGGACTGGTGGGCGCTGGGCGTGCTGCTGTACGAGATGCTGGCGGGGCAGCCGCCCTTCGAGGCCGACAACGAGGACGACCTGTTCGAGAGCATCCTGCACGACGACGTGCTGTACCCCGTCTGGCTCTCCAAGGACGCCGTCTCCATACTCAAAGGTACCAGCACCACCGGCGCTGACTGAACGCCAAGGTCGTGACCGTGGATCAAGTAACCGAATAGATTTTTCAGGGGTGATAATTTTTTTACAGTCCTTGAATTTAGTTCTGTTTGTGGAACTAAAGGACTGTCTGATGAATTTGTAAATTTACCTTAGTTTTCGGCGTCAAAGGCGGCCTGTGCATTACAGCCAGATGCATGTGTCATATAAAGATACCAATAGTATTCCCGTGCCGCTGTGTGGGACTAACTAGAAATCGAATGCTTTAGGAAATTCTTTGGTTACTATTTAAGCCGGAAGTTCTTGTGATATTTTTATTCTAGTTGATGTGAATTCTCAGTTTTAACTATATATTATGATTATTAAATTAAAGACTTTTGTGAAATTGGATCCAAGTTGAAAGTGGACACCTCCGGCCAATGGGATACTTTTAATGATTTTTTTGAATTTACTTAAGCTCTCGTCGTCCTCTCCATCGGGAACATCGGAAGAACCCACTGCATAGCAGATCGCGCCACGTCCGGGCGGCGTCGCCTTGCCGGTGATATATTAATCGAGTGCAATCGCGTACAGGATTCATGACGAAGAACCCGCAGCGGCGGCTGGGCGTGGCCGGCGGCGAGGAGACCATCCAGGTGCACGCGTTCTTCCGCGACGTGGACTGGGCCGCGCTCGAGCAGCGTCGCCTGCGCCCGCCCTTCCGCCCCAAAGTGGTGCGTACCCCCCCCCCCCCCGTCCCCCCTGAGGCACCGAGGCTAAATTCAGTTCAATTTGTTTGTGTGCTCACTCAAAAACATGTTTCAACGCACGGCAAGCGCGCGCTCATTGAAGTAATCTAAACGGCAGAACGAGCCCGATGAGCTCGAAGCCCAGTGCGGAGCTTGCAACGTCTAAGCGAGCGTGCGTTACTGTGTGAGCCGCTACGGCTATTTGAGACTAAAGTTTGTATTTGTGTGCGTGTTATCGTCTGAAATGTGGGCACGAACTGAAACTCCATTTGTGGATATACGCATGTTTCATCATTCAACTTTCGACACAAAGGCGGGTGTGCGACGGGGACGTAGGGCACTCTGTGGGTTCCGTTGGATGAAACAACATGCCCATGTCCTATGCGGACTCTCCCGGCTTAGAAGTGCTATATTTTTTAGATAAGATATTTGCGAGCGTTGCTGATTTTACATCTAGTTCGTTGTTAGTTTGTGTTACATTAATAAAGTATTTGTTGTTACTGTTTATTTTGAATATAGATATTTTTTTAATTTAGCCCAACAATTGGTGAGATATCCGTCTCTAAAGTCGTCAACATCGTGGTCCTAGTTGTCTCCCTCCCCCTACCTTTTCAATGTTTAATAAAATTTATCGAAACATTTTATAGACTTTGTCTAAATATTTGATATTTGTTATTCACTTTAGCGTTGACTCGTAAATATCTCAATACGTATAGTCGAGACGGCGTCGGATTAGTTTTGAAATCAATTAAATGTGTCGCAATGTGTTCCAGAAGAGCAAGCGCGAGGCGGCCAATTTCGACGCGGAGTTCACCAAGGAGGAGCCCACGCTCACGCCCGTCGGCGCCGACATCGTGCGCGCCATCAACCAGGTGCGCGCACACACACGTATATACACATACATGCTCATACACACACACAACGCGCCTGCACACACATACATATACATACACGACACTCAGGTACGTACGTACGCACACACGATACAATATACATGCAAACGTATGCGGTCGATGTTACTTATTTTGAAATGCAATCCGTATACAGAGCATCTCGATCAATTTTTTTATTCAAAATATATTTAAACATTAATATAATTATTTTTTTACAAAATCGTAATGTCCATTTTAAAATTATCTTTTAGTCAATATGTTTTGAAATGATATGCATGCGATGACTCGAATTCTATTGTATTGTTTTTTTTTTTTTTTATTATGACACTGAACTGTAATATATATGAAACCATTGCAGGAGGAGTTCCGAGGGTTCTCGTTCGTGAACAAGGACTACATCCCGTCACCTTCGAGCGACAAGACGCCGCTGGCCTGAGCTGCTCCGCCGCCCCGCCCCCGCGCCCAGCTCGCGCGGCCCCGCCCCCCGCGGCCCCGCCCCGCGGCGCTCGCGACGCACTCGCGGTCGGTCGTCGCGATATGCGATCGTAATCCGTAAGAGTTCTTTATTGTGTGACGGACTGACGAACCGAAGCGGACTAATCGAGTGGATGACCTGGTTTAATGACGTATTTAACGTTCCGATTTTAAGCGTTTCACATCCGAAGTGAGCCGGCACGGTGCCGGTACCGAGCTCCAGCAGCCGAAGTCGGTCAGGGATGCGAACAATCGGCTCTGCACCGAGCCGTAGCGGGCACTGTCGGAGAACCATATTTATTTTGTAATGTTTAAAGTGTTGCCGTCGAAGATACTTTGAGCGTTTATACATGAAGTTGCGAGAGGAAGTATTTGTTACAAATGAAGCCGACGCATACAGTGAGGTGCGGCGTGGAGTGCGCACGGTCAGTCCGCTTCGGTCCGCCGCCGCGATCGCCGGACCCTCGCGATCTAGTATTAACTTCGATCGAAGTATTATTTCCTTTCGTTTGTCGTTCCGTAAGTCGTTTGGATGTCTGTCTCTTAGCGTTAGCGTAGGTTAGGCGTTTCGGCTTCGGGGGTCCGCGACTGTGCGTTTTTGCGATTCTTGTCCTCTCTCAAATTCGTCATTTAGTCGTAGATGGAACGTCGCCATGGGGTCCCTATTCTGTAATAGTCCTCGTAACGAGTCAACAAATATTTATATTAATTTTAAGTGATAAAATCTCTATCGTTTCAGTTTATTTACAGAATAGTCGCCCCACCGCGCCACCGCATAATATCGTATCGTAGTGCGAAGTAAGCGAGTACCTCAGTGATCAATAAAGGAGTATATTATACGCGTTATGTAGATGTACCTCTAGCAGAGTGTAAGGGACGTTGCCAAAATGTTTGGGTGATGTTTACTTTATGAACACGGTTTGTTTCTTATGAGATTCTGTCCACGTATCGAACACTAGCCAGATTGTTATTTCGTTCGGCAGCGGACGGCTCTGTGTTAGGATATATATAGGCATTGCACACCGAGATGCTCGTTAAAATATCGTAAGATAATTATATACATTTTTATTGAAGTGTTAGCTAGTCGGCCATTTATTATCGACGGATTGTTGATGAGTTAAATCTCAGAAATAGTTTATAAAACGGCTTTCTTTTTAAAAGAAATCTGAAAGTATATTTAGAATTAATATTTTTACACAACATAAACGGAACGGGTACTTGTTATTTTCGGCCAAAAATCTGCACGCAAAAAATATAACACTGAAAAAGAATATTTCAAATAAAAAAATCAATTTAATTCGGTGATACAATAGAAAAATCTTTCTTGAGATTATATTTCCTCAAATGAAAGTATATATTTACGAAGAGGTCGAAGCCATTACTGATTGTTGTAAATATTTAAAACAATTTAAAGCATATTATAGGGTTACTGGCGGGCGCGAGTGTTGCCGCCCGCGGTTCATAGTTGCGGCAACACCGGCGCGGACTCGCGGGAGGAATCTGTAAACCCCACTTGCATTAGTAGCGTGTTGTTGTTGTACTTGTGTGCGTGTGTGCGGCGCGCGTGCGTGTGTGTGTGCGCCCGTAGTCGATAGGGTCGTTGCCAATTTCCGTTACGATTCACAGTCGTTTATTCGATAAGGAAAGGTTTTGGAAATGGCGGTTGTTACGCAACAAAAAATAATTAAAAAAACTGTCTACCTGTCTAGGAACCGAACCCGGGCTCCTCCGCGTGGCAGACCGGCGCGGTGGCGGCTGCGCCACGCGGGCGTCAGCAAGTTATCATCGTTCACTGTACTGTTATCTCTAGGTCCGTTTCCGAATATCACAATGATGTCTGTTACACAGCTGAACGCACGCGTGCATCGAAGTAGTAAACAGTATCAATATCAAACTGCTGTTTTCAAAGCCATTCTTTATCTATTCAAGGTGGACACGGCCCGGCGCCGCGGCTCGGGCTCTGTCGTGTCGTTCACCGAAGAGGTGCTTTTTTGATAGTACGTTTCGTTCAACATATGGTGTGTGTTTAGTCGCGCCAGGGCCGTAGGCGGCTCCTGTGAGTGTATTCCGTTTCTAGTCCTGCGTTGTGCGGCGGGCGGCGCGGCTGGCGGCGCGGCGGGCGGCACGCCACACTGCTACTGTACAATTTATATGTATTTATCTAAAGCAGGTATGGTTCTGTAACCTCGTTCGACCGCGGCCTCGTCATGTGGCTAGGCTCTGCTTTGAAAGGTATGGTAAAGCATAGAAGCTAATATGAGCCACATCGACAGTTCTCGAGAGTAGCCACTCGTCTGCGGTCGATCTCAGGAGACGGGTTAACGAACATATGGCATGTGTAGTTGAATTCACTTGCTACAAAAGCCCTACTTACTACTCTTGTGAAAGACCTAACAATATAAGTTATTTAATGTAGGTAATATGAAAGCGCGCACTGACAGACAGATGGACATAATGTTTAACCAATTATTATACTTTGGTCCCGTACACATAATGTGATATTATAATCACAGACGGATACTTGACGTACAGTTTTTTTTTATATAAATCTGTAGATGGAGTTCACTCCGAGGCTTCCTGGAAAAAAATTTAATAATCTCTTACTTGTAATTTACCATGTCATGTTACAGTAGGCCTACTCGAGAACTGGGGTAACTAGTGTGAATTAATTTCCACGTGCAGTGAGCAGTGTGGCGGGTCGCTCCCCGACAGCCTTGCCGACTGATGCATTTCTTCAATACTCAATGGGGTCGGTTTCCCACTTGCAGTATTCTGTCGTGCGAGGTGCGAGCCGCCCGCCGTGCGGTGCGCGGATCAGATATCTACATTTATATATATTTAATTAAATATTACAATGCACAATATAAACATTAATTATGTATCGAATCGGTTTTTCATCCACCTTTAACACTGGACCTCACGGCGGGTAGCTTACACCTATTTTGATTTTTTTTTGTATTACATATCTTGTTAATTTTTTTTTTTTGACGTATTTGATACTGAGTACTGAGAGTACAAAACATTTTGTTGTGATCGATTATACTGACTTCTTTTTTTAAATTTCATTTATTATTGTAAGCGTTACCTTGTAGTTATTTGCCTTCGTCGTCTGTTCGTACTGGCTCAGTCGGGCGCCAGCGGCCGGCGGGCGCGGACGCGTGGGCGCGGACGCGCGGGCCGGGCTCGCACGAACATATAAATTGATGTTAAACATTCAGAACTTCGCTCGAGCGCTGTCGTTTCCGATTCTCTACAAGATTCCGTTCATTTCTGACCGCGCGGGGCGCGACGTCATTGCGAACAGAGTTTAGCGACGAGGGCCTACGTTTCCTCATTGGACACACCTGTGGCGTGTCACGCGCCTCGGCGCATTTCTGAAGTCTAGTATTGTTCGTTAGTTATAACTTTTATTTGAAAACCAAAGGTTACATTTAAATTATGTTACGTTAGTCTCTTTCGAGTTTGGGTGCAATCGAATTTTTAGTGAAACGTTGTGTGCGCGCGGTGCGGCCGCCCGGCGGGCGCCGAGCGGCCGCGCACATGTAATGCTTTATGTAGTCGTTAGTGTATAATAATGAATAAATGAAATATAAATTATAAATCTCTGTACGTGTTCTATATACATGTTGTCGTGGATGGAGCTATATCTAACGTGTGACGCGGCGGCGTCGCTCTCTCGTTGCGTATTGTTTATTTTTGATATGCAATAATGTAATCGGACATTTTGGACGTTATTTTTAAGTTTCCCGGTGATCCGGCGGCGCGGTGCGGGAGGCGCGCGTCGAGCGGGTCCGCACCGCGCCGCGTTCGCGTCGTGGTCGTAGATGTTCGCTCGCCGAACGTGCGTTCGTATCGTAACATTTCTGATCGTTTTTCCGTTTCTAGTGTTTGTGCGGTATTAATTTTTTTTTATGTGATTCGTACTAATACACGTGTTAGAATATAGTGATCGTTAGTGGCGCGCGCGTGGAGGGCGCGCTCGGCCGCGGCCGGTCCCACCGCGTGCAGCCTGGCCGCGGACCGCAGGCCGGTTCCGGTGTCTTCTGCTTACATCTGACGAGGAGCGTCCACGTCGCGACTCTTAGGATATGTTTCCAACGACGCGCCGTGGCGCCGCGCGGGAGTTTCGTTTGCGTATAAATAGGATCTCACGTTCGTAATGTCGTCTTTGCATGTTTTTTATTTATATAAATGTTCCGGTGTTTAGATGAGATAGGTATTTATATTAAAGGTATTAATGATAAGGCGATGTCGACGCACGGGCATATGTTAACGTAATATTAAAGTACTTCGTGTAGATAACGAGGCGGCGCATCTCGCTGGACGCGCTGCGTTACAAGGCGCGCTCGCCGCAGATAAAGCGACTAAATAAACTTTTAATATAAGACACGTCCGCTAACGCAACGGTCCAACGAATCTCACATGACGCTATACTTACAAAATTGTCTCTAATTTTCTTCAAATATACATGTGTGATGCATGAATATTTTCGTTTATTGTTTAAAAATATTATTCGCTCTTAGACCGTGTATCATTATGTAGTGGGGAAAAATCTAATTAATGTTCATATTTGGAAACAATGGGATATTTAGTTGCATCGTTAAACTTGTTTTTTACATGTTAAAAATGTTCCGCCGTTGTTTAATTCGGTCGACCAGAACTGTTATCTCCTAGCATTGAGCGCATGACTCCAACGAGCATTTAACTTGAACACGAGGCTGTTATTCGATAGATTTATGCTTATAAAAATACCATCTATTGGAAGTTTATTTAGCTACTTTGTCCTTTTATTTGCTATTAATGTTTCCCATTTTAACGGTGAACGATCAGTTCCGCATAAACGGTCCGTGAGATGCGTGCCGGCGCCGCGTGGCGCTGTAGTGCAGAGTTTCAGTCGTTCGCCGCGCGGGGCGCTGCTACCAACTCGAGACGGTTTTCATTTTACAATGTTTATTATTATATTATTATATTTATCCGAAATACATATTAAAATCCTTCTTATAGTGCAGAATGTAAGAGTATTTTTTAATATTTACCGGGTTTTTTTAAGAGAAAATATCAAATGTTACGATTAGGTGTGAGTTTAGTCCGGTCGGTACGCGGAGATCGTGTCCGTGGCGGTGCCCGCGCGCCCGCGACTCCGGCCGGGATCGGCCGGGGGAGCGGATATCTCCATTGCACAGATTTAACGTTTCAACATAACTCCTAACGGAGACGTTAAAAATTTTACTGAGATTATATTTATTTACTTGCGGTTATATTTACATGGTGTATCGTGAATTTAAAATTAAGTAGAAATGCGTAATAGCCGCGTCGAAGCGTTTCGCCGTCGCTCTGCGTGCACGGAGAGTCGCCGTTATACATTGAAGCCAATACTATACATATTGAGAAATACATCTGTGGGAGTATATTCGGCACCGCGGTGACGGCGCGGCCGGCGGGCGGCCTGCGGGCGCGGGCCGAGCGTGTCGTCACGGTGGTGAATAAATATGAAAGTTATTTTTAAACGGATTTTATGTAAAGTTTTTGTAATAGCCACGTGTCGACAAGAGATTTAAATATAGTTATACAGTTGAAGGGTCTGTTGTGCTGTACACGTTTTAAAAGTTATTGTTTTGTTATATTGACATTTTATCGTAAACTATACACACGAGACCTTCCGTTATACAATGATTTACATGTTTTTGGATAATTTTGTATTGTGTAGCCTTTCTGTGCTTCTATATTTTGTTTCCTTTTATATCGTATACATGTGTCTATATATCGAGACCGTGTCGTGTTATTGGACTCCGACGTGGCGAGGAATTTTATATTTTTACCATTTTATCTAAAATTATACAAACAGATGTAATCAAATCGATACACGTGCTTTTACCAAAGTTCAATATTGAAGCCTAATAACATGACATGTCGAAGCTTTTTACACGCGATGTTTACCGACGTAACAATAGTCCAACTGTACCTCGGATTAAGTTATAGAGGGGGGAAAGTGGGGGGGGGGGGGTCCATTTTTCTTGCTTATTGCTTAAAAATGATCATAAGATGCGCCCGCCACCCGCACCGGGAGCGTTCATTATTAATATCACTTGAAAAACGACGCGATTGCAATGAGATTCTGGTTTCTCTTAAATTTCTTGAGGGATAATCTTGTGGGGCCGCAGGCAGGGTGTGGGTTGGACTACATCGGAGCCTATATCGTATTCCCGCAGTTGCAACATCGCGCGTAAAAAAGTTTCGTATCGTGAAGGTGCCAAAATATGTTTTAGTGTTTACTTCGATCACGCTGTTCGCCGCCCGACGCGAGCGGGCCATTTTTATTAAGTGATCTTTTATAGTTATCATTATTTGTAATTATTTCAATTTTCCAATACTTGTATTCTATAGTTATGCTTAAAGAATCTTAGAGAAATCATTAATAGAAAAAACATATTCATAGGGATCTTAGTCAACCGAGCGCCGCCTTGTTTTTTATAAAAACATGTTTTTTTTTAATGATAAGAATTTCAATGTGTAAGTCGGAAGCGCGGCGACAAGCCGGTATATATTATTTATTAATTTTAACGTTTGAAATGTTTAGAGATGACGTAACTACTGCACGTGTCAGACATTAAAATAATTATGTTTTTTGATAATGTATTGCACAAATTAACGTAAAATGTATCCTTTGAATGTTGTGTATCCGACACATGTTTGACTCCAGGGCAGTCGCTAATTGTTAACATTTAGGGAGATCAAGTAGAGAGATAAGGGAGCACAGTAAAGAAGATTATATATTAAAGGTAAATATTATTGAAATAAGTGTAATCGTCTAGTAGAAGGTTTAGTCTCTATCATTAATAAGTTCCTTCGATGCCCCTCGGCCGGAACCACCGTGCGTAACGTGCAGTATTTGTTTATGCTAATAGTATTAATTCCTTTGTAATAGGCCATTTTCTTTTTTATATCGAATCACTTTTTACTCTTGTAGTATTTGTTAAAATATCCTCACGCACCGCGCGTTCTGCCCGCTTTAGAGTCCCATCCTTTCCGTTCAGTCCTCGTCCTGATCATTGTATTCTCCTGGTCATTCTATATTAATCTCATCCAGGGCGGCATAATCTCCTGTATCTCCCCTCATTCTGTAGCGATGTTATCCTGACCTCTGTTTTCCTCCGCACTGGGTACCAATTACATTCTTGCCACAATTTATCTGCTCCTCATTCTGTATGAATATCGTCTATTCTGTACCAACCTCATAGTGGCCGCTATAATTTCTCGATCAGTCTGCACTGAACCCATCATGACTATTATTTTTTCTTGTTCGTAAGGTACCAATTACATCCTGGCTGTAATGTTCTCCTGCTCATTCTGCACGAACGTCATCCTATCCGCTTAATTCTTGCTCATTTACCACTCTCACCCTGGCCGCTACATTCTCCGGCTCATTCTGTATTGAATCAGCCCGGCAACTATGTTCTTGTACCCGTAAGTTCCAGCCTCTTTCCGGTCGATGCATTTTTCTGTTCGTTCTGTAGCGAGCGACCGGAATGAGGTGGGGTCATCCTGGCCACTTTACTGTCGTATTCTGCAAACAGGCTGGTGTGTGTTCAGCGCCACAGCCTCGCCGGCAGAGTGCGCGGTGCGTGTCGATACTATATATAGTATAATTTGATTTACCGCCGCATCGTACGATTCGTCAGTTGCACACATGTTCGTTCGTGTGTAGTGCCGCTTCTGCTTGAGTGTTATATATAAAAAAACTGCTCGAAAAAACAAATAAACTTTTTAATATAGAAAAAGGGAAAGTAACCTGTTTAAACTATTAACCGTAGAAGCGATGCTGCACTCGTAAATATATTTTTCTCGATAATATAATATTTTCAAATAATCTCACTTATCGCACAATTCTGTTTGTATCTATTCGGTTCCTATGATATTCTCCGTCTGCGATTTTTAATTTATCTTCACCATAGTTTTATTAGTTGACACAAATCTGACGCCGTTTTTCAATTCTCGTGCTGTTTGCGAGCGGCGACGTGACGTATCAAGCTTTGTGTATTTTTGTTTTTCTTTTTATTTACAATATTGAAATAATGTTATTTGCTGTCCGGTAGGAGATAGTGTATAGTTTATTTGCAATATTCGGGGCGGACACGAGAGATACTTAAAGTGAATATAAATAAATGGATATATAGCACAAACTGTTGACTATTATATGAAGAAATTTAGGGAAATTTTTAAACAGATAATATTTAAAGATATAATTATTTGAATGTTGCAAATGAACAAAGTTATTTTGTACTAAGTTAATATGATGAGATATATTTTACGCTTCCCAGAGGTGTTATAGCCAAAGAATGGATTGTACAAAGCGGCTTAAAGCCTTATTATGTCGTTCTCAGTCGAGATGTCTTGCCAGCGGTGCCAGTTACACGTGCAGGATCCGTTCGGGGACCGCAGTGGGACACATCGCCGTCTCGGTGGCGTGCGCTGGCCTCGTGGGTGACCGTTTCGTGAATCCTTGCATCACAATATACGCTTAAATACTAGTTTTTGTAGTGGAAATGTTTAGTTAATTTTTGTTAAGTTTACGCCGTTAGTCAATTTTATTAATAACAATCGTTACATGTAGACGATGTCATCGTTTTAGTGACGTCTTGAGAACAAGTTACCGATGTTTCCTGGCACCGTAGGGATTTACGTGTTTGGCTGGTTCGATTATTCAAAACGATAGTCACATCTGTTCGGCCGAGGCCAAGAAACGTGGACGATCAACCGTTTCGGGAGTTCGCATCGTGCGTTGGGTGTCAGGTGTCATGAAACTGACGGTACATCCCTAACTCGAATGACATCGACTACCAAATCGAATAGTGCAAAGTGTAGATGTGAATAGATCGTAGCGCGACAGCCGCGTGTCTCCCTCTGGCGACGGCGCACGTTTGTATTGCGTTAATTAATCGTAGCTAACACGGTATGTGAGGGCTCGCCCGCTCGGCGGGAGGAGCCGGCGGAGGGCGCGGCCGGGCGCCGGCGCGTTTATTGCAGTTATTTTTTTCTCGTCGAAGGCCAACGCTCGCGCCGCGGAGCCTCCGCCTGTATTTGTTGTTCGTTCACCGATTCACGACTAGATTACATTTAGCTGAGTAAATCAATGCATATTATAATATAGTTTTATGATGAAATCAGAATATGTATATGTAATCCTACATGTCTATTAAATCGATGAAAATAGATTAATTGTTGTCTATTTGTTGCCCTTGTCCCGCTACTCCTGAGTTGTGTGTGTCATAGAAATTAATGATCACTTGCTTTAACGGTGAAGGGAAATATCGTGAGGACGCGTACACGTCTGAGTGTTCTTTGTTGAGTTCTCGAAGATGTGTGAAGTCGATCAATTCGCTTGGCCAGCGTGGTAGACTATGACCTCGCCCTTCTTATCCTGAGAGAAGACTCGTGCCCAGCAGTGGGTCATTGATGGGTTGATGATGATGATGATATCTCTAAATTATACAGCTTAATTCATATTTTAGTGCTTTACCATAGTTTGCTCATAATGTGACTAAAGGACTTCTTAGTTGTCTTTTAAACCTGGCGTTGGAATGAGTCAAAGACGAGAGACAAAGAAATACTATAAGGAAACTGAAGCAGTTAATGTACTTTGTAGAGGTTTGGCTTCAACCATTTTGTTAACTGAAGTCCTTTTGGGCTTAGTTCCATATTGAAATTAGAGTCGTTATGTAAATGCGGGGCTCAGCCCGGACCATACGGACAGGATTAACAGTTGCACGTAATCTATTTATTTATTTATTGAACTCATAGTGTAGTTGATATAAGCGTAACTAGATATTGTGTTAGATTTTCACATTAGTAAGTGGTCACTACAGCCCATACACACCCACATCTAACCTCGAACAAAACTGAAGTTTTATCTCAGTGTTTTATATGCGTCAGTACACTTGAGGGCGAAGATGGCTGCTGTAAGTCTGCCCAGCTACCGCAACTCCAACCAAAACAAAAACTGCTTCACGGCGGATTGCAAGGGTGGCGGTGGTACTTCCCCAGACGAACTAGAGTTCTACCACTTATCAAAACATACGACACGTTAGATACTAATAGAGCTAATTTTACTAAATAAAAGCTGATAGAAGTGAGTTTTATTTCGCAAGCTTTATAAGCGTAGTGAATAATATTCACAAGATCCTTACAGTTTTATATCGTTCTATTTCCGTCACTACATTACAAACAGATAACTTCAATCACTTACCACACGTCTTCCGCACAAAGGCTCCACAGGACCCGGCGGAAGCACGCCGAGGCTGTGAATATGATCATTACACTAAAGGTTAACCACGTTAATCGCTCGGGTCACATTTTATCGTCTAAGGTTAAAGGTTAACCTTCGGAAGATTGTTATCTGTCTTAAGTCGTTATTTATTATCTTTAAAAACGTTAATCACTTTTATCGTTGGCGATTGGTCTCAGTTATGGACTCTAATATAAATTATATACACACGTAAATTTACAGACACAATTGTATTATACCTATTTATTTCGTTAAAAATATACCTAACTTCAACGGTTAGGTAAAAATATTGCTATTTGTACCTAACTGTTGAAGTGTATCTTATGGGAATAAACCCAGGTTATCTTTGCTATATCTTAACCCGATAAGACAGATGGGCCACATGAAGGATCATTGACGCTTGAACTTTCGCAATATACTTTTATTTATTTAGTACCTTTTTACTAAATAACCATCACCATCAACCCATAACTGTCACATTGCTGGGCACGAGTCTCCTCTCAGAATGAGAAGCCCACCGCGCGGGCCAAGTGCGAATTGATAGACTTTACACACCTTCGAGAACTTTTACAGATAACTCACAGTTGTGTAGGATTCCTCACGATATTTTCCTTTACAATTAAAATAGGTGACAATTTTAAAATTACAGAGGTACGTGCGGAATTCGAGTCCTGGACCCCCAGCATGAGCGGCCGGAATCTTACCACTATGCTATCACTATTGCTGTCAATAATATCTAATATTAACATCGACTTTTTACTGCAACCGCATAGCAATAAAATCCACCCTAAATTTATTTTCTAAGCAGTTGTTTATTATTCGCTGCCCACTTGTTGCAGCTTCCACAATTAATCCCATCAATATGAGGTTATTGTAACGAAAGCGAGGCCGGAGGTCCTCACAATGCGGCCCGCTCGCAGGTTTTTTATAGTGTCAGCTGCACAAGTGGATCACTTCATTATTCCGACAAAAATGGGATTAAACCCCGTCGCAGAATTTTAACGAGCCATTATTCGACGTTTTTGTTAGAGAATAAGGGTTAGATTTGCGCGGGGTTTAAATTAGCATGTGCGTTCAATTGCCCCGCTGCGGTCGGCCGAACCCTCGCGAATTTATCTTTTTATTCATTATACGGATTATTGTATTTATCCGTGCTGCGGAGCGTGAAATCGCATCGGTTAACGCTTCATCAAGAGAATAGATTATCGCGGCGATATCGAAAGCGATTTATCCGCTACCGTTAGACGACGGCCGCGTCGTGACCAATCGGGCAATTTGGAGTCGACGTAATGCGATACGCAGTTCCAATTTATTTCATTAATTTTAGCTACTGACTTCTACATTTAATGGCTGTTAATGCCTGTCTAATGAATATTGATCGGTGTTTTTATTTATATCCATTTATAAAGCTACTGGAGAGTCTTTGAAATGGAACTTCATATTTCTAACCGAAATGCGTTCCATAATTCACTATAGGTATCTACATTTTCATATAAACACATATTCTAGCGAGGCAACACCTCTCGCAACACTCGCGTGGGGAAGAAAAAGTGGTGTTTCCTCTATGTGCTGACGTTCCAAGCGAAATCGTGTTGTTCCCACTAAATTAAGAAACGAATTATTTAAGCCAAATGCCGCGAACCCCTGTTAAAATATATTATAACGTCAATTACTTTCGAGTAGGTTCGAGTTTAAACGATATAAGGCAAGGTAGACACAAGACACCAAGGCGATATTCCTAAGTTTGTCGCGCCAGGCTGGGTGTTACATGACGGCAACATCTTACAAGCTCTCGCGAGAGTATGTTCGTGTATAAGTTCACCGCGAGTTGTTTCACACTTGGAGACCGTCAGATCGACGAGACCCAATAAACGATAACCAGCGTTCAGGACATTACGTCGTTGTACGGAGATCGTGACCGTGACATAACTTCGATCGTGCACTTGCTGTTCGGCCGTTTGTCCCTTCCGTGTGCGCACCGTTAACTGCTGGGCTAATTAGACCCACGACAAAGTCTACTAAGGGCTCTCGTCCGCGTGATATCGAATGGTCTGTTTCGCTTGAAATATTTTACCTATATTAGGTAGTCTCTACTCTCTAATGAGTGGGTAAAGTTTATTAAGCATGTATCTATAGTAATTTCCTATAAAGTTGTAAGGGACCGATATCAGTAGACACTGTTATATCAACCAAATGTAATGGCATTTGTTCAAAATAAAAGTACTTGTGTGAAGCATACAATAGCAAATGCAATACAATCCAGCAGTTTGTAGGTGGGTACTACCGTCCAGGGATATCTGAAACCAACTCGATATAAGACTAAAGTTCCACGCGAGGTCGGCTACAGATACGGAACACTCCTGAGGAAAAATCTGGTCCGCCTAGAAGCAGCACAGCTGACAAAACACTCAAGAGGTTAGGTATCTTTTGAAGATTTACCCCGTTTGGTTGAAGATCCCCTTGAAGATTTGACGACCCGCGTGGTGGACCGCTTACCATGCCGATTTGACACACAGAAGGTTTTTTTTCGATTCCTGGTCAGACAGACACCTCAATTATGAATTTAGATTTCTGTTCTTGATCTGGGTTTTTGTGTACTAATTTTGTATATGTCCATAGTACCCACGACACTGAATTCTAGTATGAGGCTATGAGTGTACAAAGCGTTTGTTCCTCGATACTAAAAAGATGCCCATGACACCCTCTCCATTCGCACCTCGTCGCCAGGCCGCCGCAGGTCCAGCTAGCGCTGACGCGACGCTCTCGCCTAACGACGCTCGTGACCGTGTCAGGCCTCGGCGGTGCCGCTGCTGACTCGTTAGCCGGCCGCCTGACACTTCCGTGTGCGCTACACCACTAACAGATCCGCTAATTAGAGCCGCGACACGGGCTCCGACGTAATTATTGCACGGAGATATACGATATAGAAGTCTAAATAAGCTAATTTTGCTGTTTATTCTTTTTTTTTTACTTGGCACCCATAATAAGTTAATTAGGTTTCACTTAAAGTAATATATAAAAATAAAATAACATTTTTTTACGTGGGTACTCAAGTGATTCCTATAATGAATGTAATGTTC
>DWKL01000756.1:0-17042 GCA_018249415.1 Phareas burnsi | reverse complement strand
TGACTGGGCCAAATGCATGTCTTGTTTTACTGTACGAGCCACCCATGCGAACACACGCATATGGTGCATGCGGTCATACAAAAAACGCCTATTGTGTTGCGTGCCACACAGGCAGATTGTTTCATATATTAGCTGCCACATACAAAGTGTTAACAAGTTGACTGCGGCAGCAACAGGTGTGTTTGCCTCTTAAAACAGCTGTGTTAAAACATCTTAAGTATCTTGTGATATAATAAAAGATTATAGAGCACATTGAATTATTTTTGTGATAGTTATATTAAATACAAAATACCTGTATAGGCAATACGAGGGGATTGTGAGAAAAATAATCAATTAGTATGATCAGATCAATAATATATTTCTAAAATTCATAATGTGATTTTATTATTTAAGAATTTTAATATTTCATTGTACAACAAGAGTTTTAAAACTTGTATATCTAATATACAGATCATCTGGTGGTTCACATCACACGCTAAACTATCATATAGGTAATATATTTTTAAAAAGACTTTGTTTGTTTCACATTTTTTAAATTGTAGGCATTCATTTTTATACTTAAATGTGAATAATAAAAAGTAACTGCATAACTTGATTTAACTTGAAAAGGCTATCAAGTATACTATAAAATAATTTAGTTTCAGCTATATTCTTACCAGTAGGAGCAAAATTGAAGCCAGTTTTAAAAAGTAAAATATATCTATGGATCATTACAATAAATACTTAACAAACAAGAGAGGTGTCCAGTAATAATAAAATATTGCAGTTACGATGATACATGGCTCAATTGTATAAAAATAGGATTGGCCAGCAAATATTAAGAGTCATTAAGCCAACAGACAAAATGTGAAATTATTATAATTTGTTCATTGAGTAATAATAATAATACATAGTTTAAGTAATTATGATATGAAAGAAACATAATAAACAATAAGGAATTTGGTATCTTTGTTTTATTTATTATACTAGAGAACACATTGACAAGAAATTAAAATAAAAACTAATTAACAAACTGAATACCTTTCAGATAATTCAACGAAATAACAAAAGTATTCATTATTATTTAAGGATTGCAAAAATATTTTTAATATGATCTTAATGACAATGTTGAAGCAATTGTAATGTGGAATGTGTTTAACAAGTTCAAAAATTCTAAATATTTAAGTATTAAATTTCCAATATAAATATTTATTGCTTTTACACATGCACAGACCGCAAAATGATTGTCGAACAAACACTAATTAGTTTTGTCTGTTCCACAACAAAGAATTGCAAAGATATGTGTAAACAAAAACAAAATGTTTCATATACAACAATTTGCATATTTTAATACTGTTACTGTTACTGTTATTACTTGGTGAAAGTTAACGTGTTTATGTTGTCAACTTGGGAAGTCTGTAGATTTTTTGTTATGGTGAGTAATAATATTTTAACAAATGAACCACATGTATGTATGTGAGGTTTTTTTTTGTTTTAGTAAATATTATATAAGTGTACAAAATCATTTTAATAAGTCTCTAATTCTGGTAACAGTTTTGGTTAATTTAACAAAAAAAAAAGGTAATCTATGCAGGATATCATAAAAAGAGTAATATAACTAAAATATGCACATAAAAAACTGAAACAGTATCTCTAATACTTATTTTTCAGTACAATTTAATCTTAATCATCGGTATTTTATTATAGACACTGTCCATATGCTTTCCTCCTGTCACTCCCACAGAGAGCCAAAGTACATTAGCACATCCATACTCTCGAGAAACAATTCTGAACATGCTTGCAACATCAAAAGAGTCACACAAAGCAGAGAAATATCTCTATTAGTCTCCTCAAATTTACACATAATTGTTTTCAAAATTATGCAGCTTTAAATTTTTGCAGCTAAGCCACACAAAAACGCAACAATTACGAAAAATGGTAACCATGTCTTCAAGAAAGCCCCAAATCTGAAAGAAAAACATTACCAATTTAGCATTTAAAACTAAATAGGGTCAATACACTGAAATAATTAACAAATTATTCATTCAAATCGTCATTGATATATTAAGTTCCAATTGCATTTCTAAATCAGACAGTCGTATTGGTTCTGCCTGAACTAAACTAATGTTATCTTCAACATTTGGATACCAAGTACAATTAATTACCAACCAATGTACGGAGTAAAAGCATACATACCCAACATATTTAGAATAGGGAATCATGTATAAAGCCAATTTGACCATGTTCCAATTCTTACAGCTATTGTAGTTCATGATGTTGAGTGCCTTTGCCACATGCGAGTGACAATTGTCATAGAAGATGATATGCTGAAAGAGTAGACAAAAATGCTTCTTACATATTATAGTTCATGAACAAATTTTTTTCTTAGAATCCGTACTATACCATACCATACCATACTAATAATAATAATCCATGGTACCATTAATATTAATAACATTGATGATAATTAAACACTACTAAATAGCATGAAGTGACACTAATTGTTAAAAACCATGTCAATGTATTGCATATAGCCAACACAGTCTCATCTATGATGTTTTTGTCATATAATAAAAACAGCAAAATATGATCATACCAAACACATTTGATGTTAAGTGGTCCCTGCCACCTATGGACATCCATAACTGAGTATGTTTGAACATAGGTGCATTACTAACCCTACGAATAATATTACTTCAATTATTAAGCCAATTAAGCCAATTACAGCTGAGTATTTGTTATGTTTCATGTAATCAATGATATTGAAATGAAATATAAAAATGGAATTAGCAAAAGAGATTTTATATATCTATGTATTATTTTCATTTCAAAATCTGCAAGAGTGCTAACAATGAGGTTAAGTTAAGGCACTTTTATAATGCTCAATTTCTAAAAACAATATTTTATGATCACCAATATTTTATTATATAAAATAAGAAAAATGTAATACTGGTTTTTTTCATTTGCTGTTTAAATTTATGAAAAATATGGGTACAGTTTAATATATATTTTCTCTTTCATATGTATATTTATGTCCTGTGCGTAAAGCACAGAAACTAATATAACATACCATACGTTTTTTATAGCATTCCGAGGCCTCGGCCACAGCTGCATCCCAGCCAGCTTGCCCATTTGTAGCTTTCTGTGGTGAAAGTTGCCAGTACTTTGTAGGGTTGCCAAATGCCATAAGGTCTTCGGACACGAAGTATGGGCCAGCAAAGTCTCTGATTACTCCACTTGAAGTGCAGATACCCATGTGACCAAGAAAAGGAAATATCCATCTAAAATGAAAAAGTGATTAAGAAATTGTGCATCTGATTATATTATCATATATTTCCTTCCATTTATTTATTTACACACAACATAATCAAATAATTACAAGTTGACAAAAACAAATTAATATATTAACTGCAGTGGCTAATATTCAAACAATCCACACATGCAGCGCACAATACTACATGCGTGTTTCAGTACGGCGGCACACGGTATGTGTGCGAGCCGCACGGGTGGCTTGGACAGTATAACACAACAGGTGCGTATGCCACAGTCACAGTATTTAAGAAAATTTATTATTCTGGACAATATGGAAGACATTTGCAAAAAGAGAATTAAATAAGTCTTAATTGTTCGAGAAGAATATGTAGTTATATGGGAATAAAAGGGAAATATGCAAAATTGTGGGATTTAAAATAATTAATATTTACATATTTAATTATTTTTTTAATCTTATGAATTATTATCAGTTATCAATAATTTATACATTAAAATTTTTACACTGAACAGCGCTGCGCTTAATATTTCTCGAAACCTTATAATATATCACAAATTACCCTTTTCTTTAATCGATATAAACAATGTGTAACTTTTTCACTTAGACATGCTTTCTATAAAACTTACGTCAAAACTGGGATCGGTGTCCAGACGATGCAATATGGGTATCTGGCACGTTCATGGTCAATGGGATCCATCAGTACAGCTTGCTCACCATCAATTAAGTCCAAGGGACTTCCGGGACTTTGGTCACCATTCATTCTGGGCAGTGTGTTTATAATACTAAACTATCCATATCTGCACACAGTAGGGTTTGAAAAACAGAACACACCTACTACCAAATGAATATTTATCACTACACAAGGACCTATCTACGCGAGAATAATTAATTCTTAATTAGCAAATTTAATATTGACAATTATGTCAAATTCTCAGTCACAGTCAACCAAATTGTCAGTCGCATCACATCACAGGCTCACAGCCACAGCAAAAGTAAATTAGCTGTAACTTATTTTTATGTGTTATCTAGATATAATGTATTTGTGTAGAATATACCCTAAAAATAATAATTATTATTGGCCGAATACCTTTGTTAGTAGTAACTGTACGTAATATCTTGGCTTTAATTCAGTATTATGAACTTCAATTTAAAATATCTTAAACGGTTGAAAGACGAGAGATTATAATAATTATTTACAACTTTCAATATTTCATATAGCACTATTACGAAAAATAAAAATAATAATATAACATATCCAGAACATATTGTTTCGTTTAATCTGTTTGTGAATGTGCATTGTTTCTACTTTACGGATTCCTATTTTTGAATAAAAATTGATTTATGTATTAGTGTACTTATTGATGGATTTCTTCATTATATTCGGGAGGAGACAAAACTTCAATAAGTTGAAAACGTAAAATGTATTCATATGTAACTGTAACTGAATATATAAAAAAATAGTATTTATGTAATATTGTCTTGTTTTATTTTATTTCGATCTAATGTACATAACATATTAGAAAATACTGTGTTTTTTTTTTCTATTTTTTAAGAAATATTTTGACGGATCTTGTACTTCTAGTTGATTTGATCATAATACTTCTATTCATTTGATCTTTGTAATTTAAGGAATTAATTTATTATTTATGATAGATTAAAGCGAATAGTATGAATACAAATATGAAGACACGATGAAAAAGATTAGTATAAAGTTAACTATAAACTACAAACTCTTAAATTAACAATCTTCACTCCACTCGAACACATTTATAAACAATTTATCAACTAAAAACAAAAAAATCTTTTGTAATTCCGACTATAGCTTGCATAGTCAAAGAATGTCTTTTTAAATACTGAAAAATCATGGACATACAAATGAAAATAAAATGGAACCGTCGACCTCGTTTTTTTTACAACGATTAATAGATCGGCTTAGCGGTAAGAAAATCGATCGTCATTTAAAATCGATATTCGTTTAGTTCATATCAGAGTTTTTACTTTCGGTTAGCTGACGCTTCACTAGCCTGCTGTTACTCTGCTAAGTTTTGTTGGTAAAAAATATTTGGCGCTACAAAAAGGCGTTGAGATGTATTTTGTGAAATAATAGTGCATAGCGAAAATCGGTGAATATATCGTCAAAATGCCGGCGTTTTTAAAGTTCATAGACATGGAAAACTTCAAGTCCTACCGGGGGCAGCATCGGATAGGACCTCTGAAGTCATTCACTGCTGTAGTGGGACCAAATGGCTCAGGTATATTGACTGTATGCTACTAGGGTTTTTTACAACTTCTGCAATACCTTTTGAGTGAATACAATTTTGTAATAACATACCAGTCCATTAAAAATATTTGTATTCAACTCATCAAAGCAAAACTACTTAAATATATTATATCAGACCATTCATTTTTGAGTAAATAATTATTGAATGCATGAATGGGTACCTGCTCATATTTCTATCCGTATTGTATGAAACAGCAAATTCATTTGTAATAACTTTGTCCTTGTTCTCTGGAAAATGTCTAATGTCTTATTTGAAAATAAAATTGTTTAAACACAGACTGTGGTTATCCTAAATATTAAATACATTATTATGTGGTAGAAGTATAGTTCAGCCTGGGAGGTATCACTGCCACTTTCAATCCATGCTGAACCAAATCTTGTATTTTGTTCAGAGAGGTGTGGTTATCGAGTGTACTAACGACAAGGGGACCATCTTGGTTCTCAGGAGTAGAGATGCATCTACATAGAATCTCAGACAGGACTTTAATCCTGTTTGTTGCCAGATGTGGGTGTTCATGTTCATGGGCTCGCAGTGACCACTTAACATCAGGAGGCCTCTAAGCCTGTTTGCTACTCTTTTCACAAAAAAAAAATAAACATAGATATTATTGTCGTGCAAGTAAATGTTACTGAATAACCTCAATAGGTGTCCCATATAATGTGGTTTAAGTCATATTTCTCTGAAATAATTAAACTGTTTAGTAAATTAAGTTAAACATGAATACAGTTTAAATCAAAAATTTTGTCTCTTTACTCCAGGCAAGTCAAATTTCATGGATGCTGTTAGTTTTGTGATGGGTGAGAAGACATCGCTGTTGCGCGTGAAGCGGCTCAGTGATTTGATCCATGGGGCATCCATTAACAAACCTGTCTCCAGAAGGTAAAATAATTGATGTAATATTAAATGCTCATTTCTAACCTTTAAATATTTTTCCACAATTTGCAAAGGATGGCATAAAATTACTTTTATTTATTCATAATAAGCTTGTAGTCTGGTACCAAACTTTTATTATATTTTAGACTCTTGGGAAAATATGCTGGGAATCTATCATATTGGAAAAGTTATAAATAGCTGTAATTATTGGTAAAATATATTGTTTTGCAGTGCTTCTGTAACGGCCACATTTATACTAGAAGATATGACTGAAAAACAATTTCAGAGGTCAGTCATAGGACAGTCTTCAGAACACAAAATTGATGGACAGGTATGATACATTATATTACATTGTATATGAACATTATGTTACATGAGCATAAATCAAATGTCTGTGCATTTAAGTGATTAGGCACTGCCTTTTTGTATTTTATGATAATTATTACAACCCATTTTGTTTTTTAAATTTTCAGTCAGTATCAGTGAGTACCTACCTGGGAGAGTTGGAAAAACTAGGCATTAACGTGAAGGCCAAGAATTTCCTGGTGTTTCAAGGTGCCGTAGAGAGCATTGCCATGAAGAACCCCAAGGAAAGGACTGCACTATTTGAAGAAATCAGTGGGTATGTGATTTTACTTTTTAACATCAAGAATTAGTCATGGCCTGTTTATTACAAGCATGTGCCTCTAACAAATGGCTGTGGGAAGTAGTACTACTGGGTGCTACTATGAGTAATGAGTTAGTTATAAATGTGTAGTATATCAGAATGGCTTTACGTGTTGAATTGGTCAACTTGACATTACTGCTTTCTTAAACTGTAATACTACTATCCAACATCTAGCCAATTTTGACTTTTTTAGGTTTTTGTAATCAGTATAATATGAATTTAAAGTTTCACTATTTGAAAGTGCTTCATTATACCTGTATTGTTGATATCCCCAATTCTTGCATGTGACATCTAGTTATTGAGTAGTAGTAATTTTTTAAAATGACCATCTTTGTGGGCTGTGACTCGAAGAGTGGTTTCGGCATGTAATGTATAGAACCATCTAGTTTAGAGCTTATCAAAAAATAAGTGAATAACTTTACTCTTAGATCTGGTGTCCTCAAGGAAGCATATGAGGCCTGTCGGGCAGAAGTAAATCGAGCTGATGAAGAAGCTCAGTTCTCATATCAGAAAAAGAAAGGGGTTGCTGCAGAACGTAAAGAAGCTAAATTTGAGAAAGAAGAAGCTGAAAAGTATACTAGATTGAAGGAGGAATTGGTGAGATTTATGCAATTTTTTATGGATTACTAAGTATTAAGTGAATTTACTATTACCATCTTAATAAATAACTATAACAATCTTCCACTCTAAACTACAATTAGAAGAAGGTTTTACTGCATTAAGTCTCTCCTTATACTACTTTCACTTCTTCAATGATATCAATAAATAAGTTGTGGTAATGTTAAAAATACTTGTTTTATTTTTAAAAAATATAATTATTAACATAAATATCTTTGGTTGTCAGCAACAACAAAAAGTAGAGCTGCAGCTGTTTCACCTGTACCACAATGAGAAGGACATCCAGACGAACGAGGAGGAGCTGCAGCATAAGCAGCAGGAGCTCACCAAGGTGGAGAACAAGCGGCAGAAGGCGGAAGATGCTTTAAAGGAGAAGAAAAAGGAAGCTGGTACTGCTCAGCGAGAAGTTGCTAAGATTGAGCAGGAGATCAGAGAAGTGGTAAGACCTCAGTGTTTGTAGTGTCTTTGCCAACATGTATTACGTATCTTCAGTAGCCTCCAGAATTCCCTTGATACAAAATGCACAAATAAATCAATTACAGTTGGCATATCAGAAGACTTACTTTTAGGTCCGAATCTTTGGAAATGTGAGTAACCTGGAAGATTTAACCTTAGGTGAACTTAAGATCTTTAAGATTGAAGATGAAAAGGGCAACTTTCCAACAAACAATAAACTATCGTAATAATGTAATTATCAGAACATTTGCTATGTTCAGACAGCCTGTGTATAACTAACTATATGTACTTAATTTTTAAAGGAAGCTGAAATATCAAAGAAGCGGCCCACTTTTATCAAAGCAAAGGAGCGTGTGACACATACGCAGAAAAAACTGGAGAGTGCAGTCAAGACTTTAGAACAAGCCAAGAAGGCTCATGAGGCCCACCAGGCTGATATCAGGTACTCGTGTCATTTCACTTTTATATATTGCTTTCTTCCTTTTTATTTTGCTTATTTCAAATATTTCATGTTACATCAATTAATCTTTTATCGTAGTGATTTCTTGTTATTCCTGGTATAAATGAAAAAAATTGCATATCTGTGGGGACAGACGATACATTTAGTTTCAGAAAATTGTAAAATTGTACAGATCGCAAGAAAATAATAAAATACTGTGCAGCACTGTCAGCAATTCAATATTACAGTTGGGTGAGACAAAATAATACAACACTTACAAAACACTAATCATGTAAATAACATACAGTGTGGATTTACACTTGGACTGATGGCCTTTAGCTTCAAAACTAAATATACACATAAAAACAAGAAAATATGTAAATAATGCTTAAGTTAAATGGTGCTCTATTTGATTTAAATAAGTAATTGGCTACGGCTTCATTTGTAACTTGGCAACCTGGTCCATCCCATGGTGAGTGCGAGCCTTAAAATTGACGTAAGTTAATTAAGATGGGATCGTATTTATATGTCTTGTTAATCAGGAAACTAGAGGAGGAGCTCCGTGAAATCGAAGAGCAGAAGGCTGCGTGGGAGCAGACCATCGTCGGTACCAGCCACACTCGCGCCGATGTACATCTGGAGGAGGCTCAAGTTAGTCAAAATATAGAAATCATTTGGCCCATTGTTACTTTTAAATTGCATACGTGGTTGCGAGCTGAGGATTGTATAATTAGTATGCAAGTATTGCAAGCAATGATCTATTAAACACTGTTTGGATTACTATATGCTGGGTAAAAATATATAATGTTATGAACTTTCAAGTAAGTTGTGACCGTGCTCAATTAGCTTCCTCCTACGAGGGTATTGTTATTTTCAGCAGCTGGCTCAGATGTAGGTGACATTCCAGATCCGAGAGTACGAGGAGCTGAAGATGGAGGCGTCCCGGCAGGCGGCCCGCTACCTGCAGGAGCTGGACTCGGTCAACCGCGAACAGAAGGCCGATCAGGACCGCCTCGACAACGAGATGCGGCGCAAGGGCGAGGTCGAGAACAAGCACAGGCAGAAGGTGAGGGTTTTGGAATATTTTGGTTAATGATATAATGACAAATCGACGTCCTGGTACCAAAGTCACGAAAAATACATCTGAAGAAAAATCTTTTCGTAGATGTCAAAATTAAGGGGGGGGGGTCCCCCAGTCACATTTTACATAACATTTTAATTTAAACTTTTGATCTAACGCCTAAATAACGCGTTATTGTTTCTTATTTTGTGTTTTGTTCTTCTTAATATCGGACGGTTTTGAGAGAAAACTCCACATTCGTATATGTTGTGGGACTTTGTCATACAGCGTACCACATGTTTTAGACATTCTAACAATAACAAACCTATATGGGTATAATATGAATACCTAGACTATAAAGAGACTTAAAATGTGAAAGTGGGAGGTTTTTTTTTGAGATATATATGGATTGTTTAGGCTCCAACCAAAACATGCAAGTTCTGGGTTTCTGTAATAAAATTATATTTCTAAGGTTACTATTTGTTCGTAGGGCCACGAGCGAAACGAAGCTATGAAGCGAGTGGAAAAATTGAATGAGCACATCAAGAGCTCGGAGCAGTCGCTCGAGGAGCAGAAGCGGCTTCGCGCCGAGCTGCAGGTAGGGGATCGTTTGCGTAAATTGGTACTTAACATCTTTGGAGGACATTGATATTAGACGTACTGCTCTTGGACACGGCTACCCTTACAAGGCAGACATGAGTGGCGCTGGGGCCTGCGAATTCATACCATGCGGAGCTCTTTAAAATTCTAGAGGCGAGGCTGCCACGTCGTTACATGTAGCACATCTGGTTTCATGAACATGGAATAATATTCGAAGTGTGTTTCAGGCCGACGTGGGGTCGTGTCGCGGCAAGGCGGCGGCGCTGCAGTCGGCGCTGGAGGAGGTGGCGGCGCAGCTGGGCGACGCGCGCGTCGACAAGCACGAGGAGGCGCGCCGCCGCAAAAAGCAGGAGATCGTCGAGAACTTCAAGCGGGACATCCCCGGCGTGGTACGTGCCAGGGTACGAGGCGCCGCTCGTTGATTCGGCTCGAGGGACCGACTCGGACCGACTAGAAATGACAACTACGACAATGATTTTTGTTATATTTACTTATTTTATAAATTTGTCGCAATGGCTTTAAAAGTGCCTACGTTCAATGATGTACTTTCTTTTATCTGATTGTGACTGTGTGTTATGTTCCACGGCTGCAGTACGACCGCATGATAAACATGTGCCAGCCGACGCACAAGCGGTACAACGTGGCCATCACGAAAGTGCTGGGCAAGTACATGGAGGCCATCGTGGTGGACACGGAGAAGACTGCGCGGCGCTGCATCCAAGTGCTGAAGGAGCGCATGCTGGAGCCCGAGACCTTCCTGCCGCTCGACTACATCCAGGCCAAGCCGCTGCGCGAGAGGCTGCGGTCAGTTTTAGCAGCTTATCTGTATTCCAACAATCGAGTCCTTTACTTATTTAGATTAATTTTTGAGAAAACAGCTGTGTAAGCGTCAAGCTTGTACTTACTAAAGAATATACTAAATATAAATATACTAGAGACAAGGAAGTCGACGATACTATCATAATGTCGTGTTAAATATACATTTTAGAGAAATGTTATCATATATTGTTGTGCCACGCTACAATATATCTTCGTCATTGTCCTAAGTACTGTCCCGAATGCGTTGCGGACCGATTCAGCTGGAATGTTTCGTGTAAGTATAGCCGGCCCGAGCAACCTTTATGCCCTAGACTAAGTACTCGAGAAGCTCGCAAATTGTGTGCTCGGTACACTGTGGGCACAGTGGATCGCAAGAGCTAACCGGTCGTCGTGATCGTATCGTTAAGTTCTGTATTTTCCTCAACTAAGGTTCTCTCCGTGCCGATCCTCCCTCTCCCTCTCCCTCAGTTGGAGTGTCGAGCCGTCGCCTAATTTATCTACTTGAAGAGAAAGGGAAGGCTACATTTTATCACATCGACTGCGACGAACACATCTGTTGTGGTTTACTGTCCGAGCCACCCGTGTGTGCCGCCGTACTGAAGCACGCCTGTCGTGTTGCGCGCCGCACGGGTGGTTCGTTTCGAATATCAGCCGCCGCAGTCGACGCGTTAAATGCCAATATGCGGCTGTAGCCCATCAGTGCGGTACGTTTGCAGCGACATCAAGGAGCCGAAGAACGTGAAGCTGCTGTTCGACGTGCTGCGCTTCGAGCCGGCCGCCATCCACCGCGCCGTGCTGTTCGTCACCAACAACGCGCTCGTGTGCGAGACGCCCGAGGACGCCTCGCGCGTCGCCTACGACCTCGACCGCACCAAGAACAGCCGATACGACGTCAGTCTTACTGATTCATAATAATGTCGAAGGTTCAGGAGCCACTGCTGCCCGCGCTGGCGCTGACGCGGCCACGGACGAAAGTCGCACACAGTCATAACAGCGCACGCAAGAAACACCGCAACGAGATTCGTACTCGTAACGTAATCATGAACACGGTATTGGCTTGGCGGTTCTCAGCTGAACCGCGATACATATAATATTAAACTTTAATTCTGTTTAAAGTGCAGTTGAACTTGGTTTGATTTATTTAATTAGCTTAATATGCTAAAACTGGCATAGCACATTAAACTTAATTGGGTGCACGAACCGCGCCTCTTTCGCTCTTCTATCGTCTTATTCTGTGAAGTCGAGACTCGCCGCCGCCCGTTGCATTTTATAACAGGGACCTAATGTCTGGAACCATGTAAATATATCTCAATTCAGTCCAGCGGCCTGCGTCCACTGGCCGCCTGCTGCCGCGCCCGTGCCGCCGGGCCTGGGTAAACGCACCGGTCCATGCAGTGCAGTCTACACGTAGATCTCATTTATTCGCATCTGAAGCGATAATAAGTAAACTATGGCATCTTAAACGCGACAACAATTTAACAAACGTTTGCACATTTGTGTAAACCTAAAGAGTTTAATGAAACACACTCGAGCTTGTTGCAACGAAAAAGTCGGCAGCTTTACTACAGCTGGTGTGTGACGGCAACGGTCAACTTTCAATCCCGACTACAACAGATCACAATATGGTTTCGTAATCTGTCTGTTCTATCCGTGGGCTGCGGCGCGGGCGGGGCGAGCTCTAAGTGAAACTATAGAAAACATACGTACGTGGCGAAGCATTCCTGTGCGAGATGAAGCGATACCATGCGGTGACGTTGAACGATGGTAACACTTGCAGGCGCTGGCGTTGGATGGCACGTTCTACCAAAAGTCGGGCATCATATCCGGCGGCTCGCTGGACTTGGCGCGCAAGGCCAAGCGCTGGGACGAGAAGCATTTGTCGCAGCTTAAAGCCAAGAAGGTCGGTTGTCCGCTCACTATCAGTCTTATCGGTATATTTTTTATAAAATATTAATAAACACGTATACACATTCTGTTCGCGTCGTTAACAGGAGAAATTAACGGAAGAACTTCGAGAGTCGATGAAGAAATCGCGCAAGGAATCCGAGCTGACCACCGTGGACTCGCAGATCCGCGGCCTCGAGTCCCGTCTCAAGTACGCGCTCACCGACCGGGATACGACCGTACGTGTCCAGCCACATCCAGCCGCTTGCGCTTTAATGTAGTGCATTCATTTTTATTTATTTTTTTATATCTTTCCAGCTGAAACAAATCAAGGCTCTGGATGCAGAAATTGCAGAACTGGAACGCAAGATCGACATGTTCGGAGTGAGCCCATTTTTTTTTAATAAAAATACAATTAACATTGAAATTATAATTAGATAAATAGTTTAAGGGAATACCTTTTCCTTTAAGTGTTACACAGATGTCAGTGGTTAGATCGACGTTAAATGGACTTTTTAAAACGTTTTCAGCCACAAGTGGAGGAGATCGAGCGCACGATCCACGCCCGCGACCTGAAGATCCAGGAGATCAAGGAGAACATGAACAACGTGGAGGACGTCGTCTTCCGCGGCTTCTGCCGGGACATCGGCGTCGCCAACATACGGTCGGTAGCGAAGGAACACTGCCCAATCTTGCACCTGGCCTAATTTTTACACAGGAGAAGTCGCGCTCAGGTTGAGCGTAGCGACTAAGCGTAAGGCTTTGTAAGAGAAACACTAGCAGATTGACTAACGAAAGCGTTATCGCGCTCCCGCGGCCCCGCGGCGCGGCCGCTCCCCTGAAAGTGAATCTGGAGTGGCCTGTTTGCGGGCCACAAGTTCATGGCGATTGCGTCCGTATGCCTGAAGTTACGTGTGCTAATAATGTTAATCAGTTAGGGAATGTGATCTCCGATAACCTATATCAAAGACTGGTTTTATGGCATAGGAGTAGCAAACGAGCATACAGCCCACCTGCGGCCTGGCAGTCACTGCCGCACGTGGGCCTGTGTGATCGATCCCAAATGAGACTGAGACGCGGTCTGTGATAGATGTGTTGTTTATCCCTAAGAACTAAGTTAGAACGCCTCATATAAATGTCCGTCCCTTACCGCACCCTTTAAATTAGAACAAAGTAGCGTTAACACCGCAGCTATAAAATAGAAACAGGTTATTTAAGAACTGACGAGCCTCCGCGAACACCCCGTGCGCTGCACCAGCCGGCTGCTTACTGACTACTTTACTGAGATGACTTAAGAAAATCTTTATTAGTTTTAGGACTAAAAATTTTTTCACAAAAGCGGAATCATAAGTTCTTTCTGTTGTTGTACCTTTTATGAACGTTCTTTACACTATTATCATATCGACCCATTACTTATCCCACTGGTGGACAAGGTCTTCTCTCAGAGGGGTTAAACCATAGTCCACCACGTTGGTCCAATGCAGATCGGTAGACTTACACACCTTTGACTATTTATGAGAAATTCTCAAGTATGTAGGTTTCACGATGTTTTCACTCTTCGTTAATGGACCCCGATTCAGTTCCCAGAGTCTGTGAGGCCGGAAATTGACCACTATTCTATGAAGTCTTCACGTAACTTATTATCTGGGCGTAAATTACGGTAACCTTACGACATCCGCAGCCAGTACGAGGAGCGCGAGCTGCGCGCCCAGCAGGAGCGCGCCAAGCGGCGCATGGAGTTCGAGGCGCAGATCGATCGTATCGCTTCCAACCTGGAATTCGAGCGCTCGCGGGACACGCAGAGTCAGTCTCTATTTTCCCTTTTACTTCGTTGAACGACTGTAGGATGCTTGTAGTAACTTGTTTTATAAATTCATTGCCATTAACCAAATATTGTGCCACTGCCAATGAGAAAGTTATAGTCCACCACGCTGGCCGAGTATTGATTAGTAGAATTCATACATACCTGTGAAAACTTCGCGAAAGACTTTCACGTATTTAGGGTCGGTCACGAAGTTTTCTATCATTATTAAAACATTGCAATCGGGCATATGAAATTCTAAACGAGTCACCGTCACATCGCTAACTTCTAACGGCTCGATCCGAACTGACCGTACACGCGTGCGCAGAGAACGTGACGCGCTGGGAGCGCACCGTGCAGGACGGCGAGGACGAGCTGGAGGCGGGGCGCCAGGCCGAGGCCAAGCAGCGCCAGGACATCGACCGCGAGCTGCGGCGCGCCGACGCGCTGAAGGCCGAGCGCGCCGCCGCGCGCGCGCGCCTCGAGGCCGCGGACGACGCCGTCGCCGCCGTCAGTATACGTCCCCGCGCTCGGCGGCAGTCGCGCCGGGCTGTTCGCGCTTCACTTTTGTAGTAACTCGAAACAATACGAAACTGGCTTCTTGGGCCTGTCGGGCTCAGTGAATATTATCATCTGATCTAAAGAACTGTCTATCGACGAAAAGTGTTTGTCCAGTTCCATTCCACTCATTCAAAAATATATGTAGCACGCAAGCCGTGTGCGTCATGGCGCGCCGGCATGCTGCCTTAGTAAATGTGAACAAACTTTTTCTTTTGCCATTAATTCATTTAAAGTTCCTTGCCATTCATTCCGTAAAACAAACCGTATGAGCTTGTACGTTCAACTGCCGCTTCGCTCTGCCGCATTGCCGTCTAAACGCAGACACTAACGGGGTGGCGCGACGTCCGCAGGCGCGCAAGGACGTGGCGAGCATCACGAAGGACATCCAGTCGGTGCAGAAGCAGATCGCCGGCATCGAGGCGCGCATCGAGAGCCGCCGCTCCGACCGCCACAACATCCTGCGCCAGTGCAAGGTCGCTCCACACGTATTACGCCAAATCAAACACGCGATACGCTTGTAACTGTCACAAATTTACTCTGTAAACAAATTTATCACTTTCTTGAAAATTAAATTTTTTCAAGTAACATAAATAACAATCTTGTCGTTCATAATTTTAATTAATTTGATAGATTACTTTTTAATAGAAATTATAAATGGGTCTTGGAAAGATTCACGTATTAAATATTTACTGATCAATGTTCAGTGGAAACTATTCTAATTATTAACTGAAATACGCTATCGGTGGATACACAGATCGACGACATAATAATTCCGCTGCTGGAGGGCAGCCTGGACGACACGGCGGAGGGGGAGTCGGAGCCATCCTCCATGTCCACCACGCAGCAGTACCAGCGCGAATCCAGGTTAGAGTTACGGCACGAGACGTTACATTTGACTCACTTGCACCAGGCTGCGACGACAGTTAAAGCACACACAAAATCCGCCTCTCGGAACGCCAGCAATAGTTGCACACATCCACAGCCGGGACGCGCCCGCGCGTTGCGTTCCCAGAGTTGGGGAAATCAGTGGCACGTGTGTTATAACTGCACGCGAAAAATCTGTGGTTAAAATTTGGCCGCTAATGACGATCGGTCAGGTTACTGCAGACTATTTTTTATATTATTTATCGTAAAAAAAGTAAAAAGATCGCTCGGTCCACCCGACCGAGCCAACATGCGATAACATGTCATCTCAGCATATATGGGTTTCGCCTAGACATGGGAAGTATGTAGAAAAAGGTATTATATGTTCTGAGGCTTACAATAAAAGTTACGGCTGTGATCCATATTCCTTTATTGTACCACCGCTTCGGAAGAGACCTTCACATGGTAGTGGAAAGAATATTATATATACATAACTTAAGCATGCATTTAGAATCTAACACGCGCGGTGCTCGGCACAGGATCCGCGTGGACTACCGACGCCTGCCCGAGGCGCAGAAGGAGCTGGAGGAGGCGGATGAGATCAAGCGCAAGGCCGACAAGCTGCAGAAGGCCATTAACTCGCTGCAGAACACCGTGGACAAGATCCAGGCGCCCAACATGCGGGTACTCCTCTCTACCACTCCCTCCGTCGTGGTTTATTGACATTTCCAGCGTTCCCCGTCATACAAGGCGAAACCGGTACTCCTGTAGGATCATTCGTGTGTCCGTCTGCATTTCCACCTACGACTGTCATACTTTTTACTAAATGGCGGTAAATTTTAAAATACGTTATTTATTATTTATTAAA